>PVIC010016354.1:0-34253 GCA_004025085.1 Thryonomys swinderianus | reverse complement strand
ATAAACCTCTTCCGGGTTGAACTGGCTACTTTGCAAAAACATCAGTTGACCATATGCCTTGGAAGGTTCTGTTTCTAGGTTTTCTATTTTGTTCTATTGATCTATTTAAAGTTCTGTACATTTTTTTTCAACCCCTCAGGTACTTATTGACTTATCCCACTGACTCTTCCTTAAATGCCTATTAAGAATAGCCAGCAAGCTGGGCATGGTGGCTCACACCTATAATCCCAGCACTTGGGAGGCAGAGGCAGGAGGATTGCTGAGTTGGAGGCTTGCGTGGGCTACATAGTGAGCTCAGGGCCAGCCTGAACTACAAAGTGAAACCCTGTCTCAAAAAAACTAAAAATACTAAAAAAGATAGCCAGCAATTATTTCCTTTTTCTTTTTTCCAGATAGTATCTCACTATATTGCCCAGCTTGGTCTCAAACTGCTTGAGCTTAAGTGATCCTCCTGTCTCAGCCTCCTGAGTAGCTGAGACCATAAGTGTGTACCCCCCCATGCCCAGCATAATGTTTGTTTATAGATTTTGTACCTTTTTAGGTCTAAAATTACCATTGGATTCTTGTCTTAGTCCATTCTGTGTTGCTATAACAAAGGACCTGAGACTGGGTAACTTATCAGTAAGAGGTTTATTTGCTGGCTGGAGGGTTCAGGCAGCATGGTACCAGTTAATGGCAGAGAAGCATAAAGGGAAGCAGGCAGGTGCCAGAGAGGCTTATGTACCAGTGGGAAACTGGAGAGAATGCCAGTTCTGCTTCTCCACTTGCATTTTTCAGCCTATAGTGGAGCATAGGATTCCTGGGACACAGTGTATCCAAACTGGAAAAGTTTCTGTTCCTTAGCTTGGATTTTCATTCTGTGCATTCAGTGCAATATTTGCCTTATGACCTGGAGCACAATTCTAATTGCTATTTTATATCCTTATCTTTTTCCAATGTCTAAGTCATTGTGGAATTGACCTTCATTCACTGTTTTCTTTTGTAAATATGGGTCACATTACCTGGTTTCTTTCTAGTAATTTAAAACTGTTGTGAATTGGGCTCAGTGGCACACAACTATAACGCCAGCTACTTGGGAGGCTGAGGCAGGAAAATAGCAAGTTTAAAGGCAGCCTGGGCAACTTAGTGAGGCTCTGTCTCAAAGAGTGAAAAGTATGGGGGACTTAGGGGAATGGTAGAGAGCTTGTCTAGACTGCATGAGGTCCTGAGTTCAATTCCCAGCATTGAAAAAAAATATTGTAGACATTTTAAATAATGTAGAGGCTCTGGATTCTCTCAGATTTTCTGAGGAATATTAATTTTTGTTTTTTTATATTTTAGCAGGTGATTCATTTAGCCAAACTCAAAATATAAACTCTGTCTTCCTGTCATAGACTATAACTAAAATCAGTTCATGTCTTGTAGTGTTAACTGAGCTTCTTGGAGTCCGTCCACACATGAGAAATTCAGGGATCAGCCAGAGATTTGTACAGAATTTACTTTGTTTATTTAATTTTGGTTCTGGGGATCAAAACCAGAGACTTGTGCGTGCTACAGACAAACTTTGCTGTCACCTTCCCCTCCCCCTATCCTTCCCCTTCCATCTCCCCTGGACTAATCCCAGCCAGGACTTTCTCACCGAGTTATCCCTAGCCTGTCTGATTTCTTCTTTTGAGCAGAGTTTTGCTAAATGTCCCAGGCCAGCCTTGAGCTTATGATCCTCCTGCCTGAGCCTCCCAGAAGTGGTGGAGTTACAGGCATATGCCATCACACCTGGTTCCCAGCTCTGTATTACTTTTAACTTTTAGTTTGAGTTGGGGGTCTTGCTAAGTCACCAAGGCGGAGGTTGAGAGTGAATCCTCCTGCCTCAGCCTTCTAGAGTCCTGGGATTATATGCAAGTGCAGCCAAGCCTGGCCACTGAATTGACGTATAGGCCAGGCATGACAATACACAAGTGTACAGTAATCCCCGCTACCTGGAAGGGTAAGACAGGAGGGTCTCCAGTCTGAGGCCAGCCTGGGCAACAGTCTCAGAATAAAAATTGAAGAGTGGGGAAATAGCTCAACATTCCCTGAGTTTGATTTCCATTACAAAACAAAACAAAAAGTAACTTTATTAAGGTATAGTTTACATACAAGAGAGAGCTGTTGTTGGGCAACAGCTCTGGGAGCTTGACACACATCCAACTCCATTCCTGATTTGCAGCCTGGTCATTGCCTGAGGCCTCCCTCTGGCTGCTACCCGACCCTCCCACACCCTTCTGCTGCCAGGCCTGAGTGCTCACTCTCTCTGCTTGGTTTTGCTTCTCTGAGTTACAAGAATGTCATGTAAGTAGAACATGCCCAGCAGCGCCATCGGAAGCTGGCTGTCTTGGGCTAGCATGCTGTGCCTGAGACTTGCTGGGGGCCAGGTGTGGTACCCACCCCGTGCCGCTGAGCATGTGCCTGTGTATGGATATGGCACCACTGCCCCTGAGAGTGGGATATTTGGGTTGTTCCTAGCGTTTGGCCATTAGGATGAGGGCAGATGTAGTGATCAGCCTAGAGGTTTTCGTGGGATGATGTAGCTTCATTCCCATGATAAATACCTAAAAGTGGAATGGTGGCTGTGTGTGTGGCAAGCATATGCTCTGTGTTTTAAGAAGCTGCTGAGTGGCTGCACCATTTACCTTCCCAGTGGCAACAGTTCCAGTTTCCCTGCACCTGTGCCAGCAATTAGTATCATCATGTTTTTGGTTTTGTGTTGTTTTAGTCACCATTCTAATGGATGCCTAGTTGAGTCTCATCTTGGTTTTAATCTTCATTTCTCTAGTGACTGATTCCATTGAGCATCTTCTCATTATTCTTATTTGCTACTTACGTGGCAAAGGACCTAAATATTTAAATATTTTGCTCGTTTTAAATTGTGTTGTTTCATTATTGAGTTTTGAGTGATTTATATAGGTGTGTGGCTTACCTATACGGTTTTCCTCTTTGGGGATGGGGGTGGTTTTGTTTTTTGAGATTGGGCCTTGCTGTATTGCCTTGGCTGGCTTGAACTTGCAATCTTCCTGCCTCAGCTTCCTGAGTAATTTGGATTATGTCTTTTCATTGTTTAAACAGTATATTTTGAAGGACAGAATTTTTAGATTTGAAGAAATTCAATGTGCCATTTGCTTTCATTTTCTGGAGCATGCTTTTGATACCACGTAAAAGAGACTTTGCCTAATCTGAGTTCACAACATTTTCTCTGTGTTTTTATTTCTAGAAATGTTATACTTTGGGTTTTATATTTAGATTTTCTTTCTCAGAATTGGGAATTGAACTCAGGACCTTGGCACTTGCCAGGCAGGCATGGTGCCACTGAGCTACATCGTCAGCACTATATTTAGATTTATGGCCCATTTGGGGTTCCTTTTGTGAGGGCAGACCAGTTTCATTACGTGATGTATCCAATTATTTCAGCACCATTTGTTGGGAAGACTGCCCCTTCTTTGCAGTTACCTTTGAACCTGTACTGGAGATCAGCTGGCCATGGGCCATTCTGTTCCTGGGCTCAGGCCTGTTGGGTTGGTGCAACTTATTTTGGTCTTCGCAATAATCTCATGAGTCTTACTGTGGACTGAGTCCCAGCTTGAAGGCCCAGATAACCTGGGGCCCTCAGGCTGCCTCAGGAAGTTTGTTCAAAGACAAATGCAGGGTTCTGTGCCAAAGTTCCGAGTGTGTGGGAAATGCCTCCTGCCCCGTGACAGAGTCGCACACGAGGTACGTGACCTTAAGCACAGGACACAGTGTCCCACCAGCCTCGGGCCGAGGACTGCAGAGGTGGTGGCCTGAACAAGCCCTGAACGACAGAGTGAGCTCCAGGGACCCGTGGACCCCACGCAGAACCCCGAGGAGCCAGTTCTGGTTCATGACCTAACCTTGGGCATGAGGGGCCAAGGGCGTGGCTTTCTGTTCCTGCGTGGAGGGGACCTCAGAGCCATTTTTCTTCCCCTGCGCTTCTGGGTCAAGGCCCTGGGGTTCTCCAGGTCCTCAGGGTGTCCTGGGAGGAGAGGTTCCTATAATTTGGTCCACTTCACTAATGTGCTATCTCGGATCCAAACGCAAAGTGTAGGATTATGGATATAGCAGCTTCCTGTCCTCTGCACGTCTGCAGGCAGTGTCAGGGTCACTGCTGGCCCAGCCGAGTTGAGCTTCCTCCTGCGGGACCAGCGGCAGGTAGCAGTGAACAGCAGCAGTGCGCACAGTGTCACCTCTGTCCTCACGCAGAACTGCAGCCCGGCCTGGCCTGAGGCGCTGCGGCTGAGGGCGCGGGTGTGGACCGGGCTTAGGAGCCTCCGGGGCCAGGCCAGAGTCCAGGCAGAGGACCGGGGTCTGCACCTGGGGCCGTGGGCGAGGCCAGCTCGCAGGCAGCCTGAGCCACAACCTCAGCACGCTGAGTGACATAGGTAGGAGGGGCCTATGGCTTCTTCCCCTAGACTCTCAGGCCCGGAGCTCAGAGCAGGGGCTAAAGGAGCCCCCAGACCTAACAGTGGTGGCTTCCAGGTTTCTCTCCAGTTGGAAAATGACTCCAACACCCACTGCTCCCACTTCTTGGGGCCGTTCTCTGGAGGCCCCGAGGTGCGACACAGGAGGAGGAGGTTACTCTGTCCCTTGTCTTCCCCACTTTCCAAGATTCAGCCCTGTCCCAGGGAGCAGGGACCCCAGAAGGGCAAAGATCTCACATGGGCTGCACATGGCAATTGAGGGCTTAGGCTGGGCCAGATGAGGTAGACTATTCTGTGCCCTGCGGTCCCACCTGGCACCTGGGGACCCCCAGAGATGGGTGGGCTGACCAGATAGACCCCTGTCTGGCTCCTGCCAGGACAAGGTGGGCTGGTGAGGGCTGGATGCCCTGGTGGTCCCATCCCTTTAGCCCACCCTGTCCTCTGCCCCAAGGACTCCCCTCAGAGACAGGGATGCACCTGCTGCTGGCCCAGCTGAACTCCAGCCGCTCCGTACACCTGGCGCTGTGGACCTGGAGGGGTCAGCTGGACGCTGCTCATGGCTTGTAGAGCTCCAGCCCTGGCTCCTCAGGCCGCCAGCTCCATAACAGGCTCGGCCACACTATGCCGGACCTCAGGCACCAGGGCCTGCTGTTCTTTGTGGATGGCTACAGGCACTTTGGGGTGGGTGAGGAGGGGCTGGGACCAGCCCCACCTGGGGCAGCAGACCTGGAGGACACCCACAGCTCTCCTGTGATCCAGCGGCAAAGACACGGTCTGGTGGCTGGGCAGGAGGAGCCTGGATAAGCCCAGGGAGGCACGCGGAGGGTGGCCCTAGGGCTGCTGGGTGTCCTGCACTCCCCGCTGTGGGTTTTCATTTGGTGCCTGTACCTGGCTGTGGCGACTCTGTGCCTTCTCCAGACGTCCTTCTAGTCCCCAACCACCTCCTTCTCCAGCCTGCCCCCAGATCTGCCCCCACTTCCCTCTCCTCCCTCCTTGCCTTCCCACCTGGCCCCATCTGAGGGGTCAGTGGGCAGTGGCCTGGGACCCCAGCCCTGGAGCACAGTTGTGGAACAGCGTGCACTGCTGCCCGCCATGACAGAGACCCCTGCATCTGCAGAGGCTGCCCAGGGCTATCCCCTGGCACCGTCCCAACAGCTGGGTAGCTGAGGCATCTCCGCAGCCCACCTGTCCTTGTCCCTGCACCTGTCCCTGCACCCGCCTTCCCATCACCCCTTCCCTCCCATCCACCCTCCTGACTTCCCCTCCATTGGGTCCCTCCACACCTGCCCTCCCACTCGCTTCCCCCCTACCTCCTGCTTCCTTTCCTCCTGTCCTCCCTCCTGCATACTGCCCAGCTTCTTAGCATCTCCTTCTTCCATTCTGCCCCTCCCACCAGGCTGGAAGTGCACTGGGGTGGGCCTCACCTTAGGACCCACCGGGTAAAACTCGCGTCAGGCCCTCTGGGGCCCAAGAGACTTGTGCCCAGATCAGCATGTCCTGCTTTCTCTTGTGCAGTTCTCAGGTATGAGAAGCAAGAAGCCACCTCTGAGCCGTCTGTGTGGGAGGTGGTGTGTGGTTAGTGGCTGGAGCTGGGCCACAGCTGGACAACTTCCCATCCATGTGTTGTGTGACCTAGGGCAAGTTACTTTTCCATGCCTCAGTTTCCCCATCTGCAGAGTGAGCTATTGATAATCCCTGCCTCCTGTGGTGACTTTGAGGCTGAGACAAGGAGCCGCCTTGCCCAGCCTGGCACAGAGGCCCCGAGGACCATGCTGTGTCCCTGCCAGTCTGTACGGCACTGTGCTCAGCGCTCAGGTCTCTGCAAACCTGTCTTGGGAAAGTTTCCCGTGGTGGCATCCCCAGCAGGGTAGGGCTGGAGCTGATCTCAGTATTCATAGCAGCAGCCTCCTCCTGGCCCCAGCCCCAGCCCCAGGCCAAGGGGAGGAAGAAACTGTCTTCCATCCCACTGTCTCCACAGATCACCTGCTTGGAGATGCCTCAGCTACCCAGCTGTTGGGATGGTGCCAGGGGGGCCTTGGGCAGCCTCTGCAGGTACAAGGGTCTCTGTCACAGTGGGCAGCAGTGCATGCTGGTCTACAAGTATGCTCCAGGGCTGAGGTCCCAGGGCAGTGGCCCACCAACCCTCCTGAATGCTCCAGTCCTCAGACCCAGGACCCAGGCTCTGGGAGGGGCCAAGGGCAGCCCGTTCTGCAGCTAGAGCCCCAGGGTTTCAAGCCTCTGCCACAGGCAGCTGTACTGTGGGCCTAGGGTGCAGGGCACTGTGGGCATGAGGCTGCTCCTGGCAACTTGGGTCCTTGGGCTCTTGGGTCCTGGCTCATGGTAGATCGATTGTCTGTGGACCCACTGCTATGGTCTCCTATGACCTTATCAGTGCTGCCCCTGGACAGCTTGATGAGGCCTGGCCGGACATGGGGCTGCCGGGAAAGCATAACTCTGAGATCTGCCTGGGGACCCAGGGATCCCCACCCCTGAGACACACCTCATCCTGCCTGACTGCAGAGGTGAGGGGAGGCCCCAGCAGAGCAGTGGCCATAGTTCAGGATCCCTGCAGCTGGCTATTCCTCCATGCTGCCCCTCCAGGGGTGGGCACAGGAGCCCAGCAACACCTGTGGTGTGGGCACTCTGGAGCAAGTGCAGTAACTGAGTCCGCAGGGCTGGGCGGGCCTGGGACTCTGCATTTCCAGCAGGTACTCAGTACTACACGTGCTTCTGGCCACAGCTCACACCATAGGCAGCAGGGGCTGAGGGTGCTCCCCGCCCCGTCCCTTGTCCTCAACCCCAACCTCTGTCCCTCATTCCTTTCCCTCAGCCCCCTCCTCCCCCTCTGTGCCCGGCCCTCATCTCTGTCCCTCAGCCCCCACCCCGTCCTCGGCCTGTCTCGTCCTTCACTAGTGATGGGGAGGCCCGGGGGTCTCACTGAAGGTGTCCCTGGTGGCAGAGGTCCTGTGGAGGGAGGTGCGTTTCACACCAGGGTCAGCAGACCTCTCCCATAAAGGGCTGATGGTCAGCGTTTCCGGCTCGGTGACTACAGTCTCTGCTGGGCCTGCATGCCCACTGCAGTGGGACAGCAGCCACCGACTAGAATGCGTGAGCAGGGCTTTATTGGCAAAACTAGGTGGCAGCCCCTGGTGGCCACGGGCTGTGGTTGACGCCTGTCTTACCCACGTCTTCCTAGTGCCTCTCTCCTGCCATGTCCCAAGGCCACTCTTGCTCACCTCTTCTTAGCTCTTCACATTGGCTCTGCAGGGAACCTGCTCCTTTTGGGGTCTGAATTCCTCCCACACAGTGGGGGTGGCACTGTAGATGCCCAGGGCTGTGGGTGCTGCCAGCTGGATCCCTGCCCTGAGGGGCCAGTGTCGCCTCCGTGTCACTGTAGGGCTCCATGGATGTCCACAGCAGCGGCTCTGGCGTGGAGCATTCTGGACAGGTCTGGACAGGACCCACATCCCTCAACTACTCTCTGAGCTGCTGGTACCACGGTTGTCCGGCTGGGACCAGCACAACACCGAGACGCTGCAGAAGGCCAGGGTCCCTGGCGAAGTTTACTTCAGCACAGAGCTGCAGACGTGGGGTGAGGCCTTGGGCTGCACAGCCTTGTCTCCCATGCCTGGGGCAGGCCACAGCCTCAGGCCCTGAGCAGGCAGGCTCGAGACCCTGAGGCAGCCGCCCCGGGCTCTGGTATATAACGAGCCAGGGCTGGAGCCCAGACGCCTCACTCTGGAGCCTCCCTCTGACGTGCAGGCAGATTGCAGGGACTCGGCTCCTGACTGACCAGGACCCGCAGGGCCCCTCCCAGCCCCCTGGGCCACCTCCCTCTGGCCTTTGCTTTTCTCTCTTGGCCCTCAGAGTGCTCTGTGGTGGGCGTCACCGGGTGGGCACCCACGCAGGGCCATGGAGCATGTTGTCACTCTACGCTTACCTTTGGTTCTTGGGGGTTGCTCCGTTCCTAGCCCGAGGAGGCCAGGGTGGCCACCCCGGTGACGGTGACCCGCCACCATCCGTGTTCTGCTGTCCCAGCTCCTGGGCTCCCTGATAGCTGGGAGCCTCTGGGATGAGGGCCACCACCCCTCCCCACCTTCCCACAGCAGGCGCAGTGCTGAATGCTGCTCGGGGAGGGCTGGACACGAGTGTTGCCCGAGACCTGAGCCCCCACAGGTGTTCTGGGGCTTATCTGTAACTGGACCTGCCCCTCGGGTGGGACAGGGAAACTGAGGCTCAGACGACCAGGCTTGGCCAAGCATGAGCTGCTCCCAGCAGGACCCTGTGTGACACCTTGTAGGCCTCGCCCATTTCCTCTGGGAGTCCTGGGGCCAGGTGGACTCCAGCTGTGGCTGGAAGAGTTGAAGTCAAAGGATAAGACCAAGCCCTGAGTGGGACAAGGGCCAGGCTGGTCCAGGGCTGATCAGCAGCCCCCACACGTGGCAGCCTTTCCCGCTGCGTCCCTGGCCTTGCCCCTGTCCTGGGTGGGGTGTCCGAGTCTCCAGCAGCCCACATCTTCTCTCTAGAGACCCAGACACAAGCCCAGCTGACCCTCCAGGATGGGGACAGCAAGATCCTTGTGAACGTGACAGCCTGGTGGCCCAGCAGCTGAATGGCACGCGGGAGCTGGTGGTGACAGCCAGCCACATGGTGCCAGCTCTCCAGGGCCTGGGCCTGCCCTTCCTCAGTCAGGTGAGGGGCTGATGGAGCTCCCCGTGCAGCCGCCTCCCACCTGGTCCCACTGCCCAGGTTCCACTCAGGCGTGAGTGACTGGCGTTCGTACCTGTGCCAGCATTTTCTGTCTGCAGCAGCCTTGTGAGTTACGCGCACAGTTGTTATTCATGTCCACTGAGCAAATTCTCTATCCTCAGCTGAGGAGCTGGAGCCAGCCCCCTCCCCGTGTCCTTTCTACTCATTAAGTCCTTAGTCAAAAGCCTGGCTTTCCCTGCCAGGCTGGCTCAAACTTGTGATCCTCCTGCCTCAGCCTCCCAGAATTCTGGGAATTACAGGAGTGCACTGTCCCCAGCTGCACTCAGGGTTTTGCATGCCTGTCTTTGTCCTGCTCTTCAACCCCCCAGTAGGAGGCAAGATAGCACAACCCTTATGCAGGTCATCTTTGGGATCCCAGCTCCACCATTGCTAGCTGTGTGACCTTGAACAGGTTCCTTAGCCTCTCTGTTCCCTTGGTTTCATCTGTACAATACGGATGATAATTACACCCTTCTGCTCTCTGAGCCACAGTACACTGGGAGCCAAGCACCGTGCCCTTCTCACAGCTCCGGGTACAGGTCCCTCGGCCCTCCATGGGCCCGGCATCCCCTGCACACACAGCTGAGTGGCCGCACATCCTCTGTCCCCTGACTCCTCTGTGCTGACCTGGAAACAGGCAGCTGGGGACCCTGGCTGCTGGGTGAGGCCAGGCCCTCTGTGTGCTGTGGGCTGCGGGTCTTGCTGGTACCTGCCTGGCCCTGTGGGCCTCAGGCTCTTCTCCCCCCGCCCTCGCCAGCTCACGGCCCGAGAGCTCTGGGCTTCGGGGGAGCTGAGCTCCTCTCTGTAGCTGAGCTTCAACTCCGAAGACCGCCTGGTCGCCCGCGTCTGTGGCCAGAACCAGGCAGACAGGTGAGGGCTCTTGGTGGCTCCAGGGTCGGCCAGGATGGTAAGAGCCACAGGCTAGCACCTGCCACGTGCCCGCTGGGGGACACAGCACCGCCTGAGCCCTCTGCACGGTCCTCTGCACAGACACAGAAAGCAAGGTTCAGGCAGGCGAAGCCGCTTCTAACTCGCGTGGCTCTGAAGAGTCTGACTTCTGTCTGGCTGTGGGCGGTGCGCGCTTGTTATCTCAGCGCTCTGCGAGGCTGAGACAGGAGAGCTGCAAGCTCGATCCTAGTCTGGGCAGCTTAGCAAGAGCCTGTCTCAAAATTTGCATGGATGAAAAGGACTGGGAATGAATGTAATTTAATCCCATTACTGAAAAAGAAGAGAAAACAAAAACCACAGCCTCCGGACACAGCGCAGGAGCCAGTCCTCCCATCCTCTTGTGCTTGTAGACTGACAGAGGCTTTTCGGGTGGAAGCACCTCTCCTTCCCGCTCAGCGCGCGGAGCTCTTGTGCCCTAAGCCACGTGGCCTCCTGCCGGCCCGCAGCACTCAGGCCCTGGAAGCCTCTGTGCAGGGGCCTCGAGGCGGCCTGCGTGGGTTTGTGTGGAGGGACGAGGCCGGGTGCCGTGTGGAGGGGATGCCATGGGTAAACCCCCGAGCAGCCCTGGCCAGCGGCCTGTCAGACCAGGACGGACGCTGTGTGGGGATCCCGGGCGGTCTCCTGACCTGCAGCCCCAGCCCCGCTGTGTAACGGGCCCTTCACGGAGCTGCGGTGGACTCTGAGCCTCTTGGGGACGGTGGCTGTGTCCTGGTCTGGCGGGGACAGGCTGCTTGTGCTTGGTACCAGTTTATTCTTTCTTTCCTTCCAGCAAAGAGCTGCAGGTCTGGAGCTGGCCCCAGCTCCCCTCCCTCCTGGGCCGCTGTCCCAGCATGGTGTCTGCCACACCCAAGGTAACTGGCCTGGCCACTGCAGGTGCCTGACTACGTCCAGGTGCCCTGGCCAAGGCGGGAGGCCGCCCGGTGTGTCAGCACGTCCACCTCTGTCTGGAGTCCCAGCGCTGCCCCGGGAATCCCCGGCTCCTGCTTTCCCAAACACACCCAGGTTTACATTCCTAGGCCACCCCAGCAGCCCCAGCTGGGCCCCAGACCCTCAGGAAGGAGCCAGGAAGCCCACCCACCCAGCACCCGGTGCCTCCTCCTCAGCCTGGCGTGGCTGACAGTGTCCTTGGAGCGGAGAAGGCATCCACTCCTCCCCCTGCCTGCGTCCTGGGGGTGCCCTGGGGCAGACAGGAGGGTCTGTTAGACTCTGCCCAGTTCTCGTCTGCCTCTGCGTTGTCCTTGTGTCCTCATCTGGCCTGCTTCTTGGCAGGCATGCCCAGACATGGCACAGGGGCTGGCACATTCTAGCTGCTCAGTAAAAGATAGTGATCACACAGGCACTTGGTGCTGCCATTTTCCCACTAGTCACCGGGTTCTGTTAGATGCCTTCTATGTACCAGCCCTCTCTGGTTTCTTGTGCCCTGAGGGCTCCCCAGTCTTCCTTGGTACTAGACAATCATGGGGGTATCATCTCTGTTTCACCCCCAGTTTTACTTTGGATAACTTCAACACTTACCACAGGAGAGTGAATATATATATATACATATATATATATATAAAAAACCATCTCATAGAAACTTGTGCAGCAGTAGTGCATGTTTTTCTGTATTGTTGAGTTAATATGGAGTCACCTGGAGACCTCACACTCGTAAATATGCAGCAAGGATTTTTTAACAGCACACGGCATGATTACAAAATTCAGGAGACAATGAACATTCAAATAGTACTGCCATCTAAATATAGTTCATAGTAATATTTCCCAGGGTCCTAGTAATGTTCTTTCACACATTAAACCTAGGATTTAAATGTACAATGAAAGCCAGGGTCACACAGGACAAATAGGTGCCCTGTCTCTAATTTCCTTAATCTAACCCAGAGCAGAAGTCCATAAACTTTCATTACACAGGACCACACAGTAATCCTATGTTTCTTGCAGACATTTAGCTGTAACATTAAAAGGTAAAAGGCTGCTCGGGATTTGATCCCTGGTATTAAAAAAAAAAAGCTGCAGACACTGTATCAGTGACTGGATATGAGTGTGTGACAAGAAAACTTTATTTACAAAGTCCAGGTACAGGACGTACTGACCTGAGGGGCTACTCCTGATTCTAGAACTTTCTCCCTCAAGCTTACCTGCCCCATCAACATTTTATTATGAGACTTGCAAGCAGCGAAAGTTGAGATGCTTTTACAGTGAACTCATACCCACATACTCTTGTTCTCAGTTTACTTTATCACACAGCTGTTTGCCTATCATATTTTTGGGTATATGTCAGATGTTTTATTAACCACCTTAAGCATTCCTGGGTGACAGTTGGACGCTTCCAGGCAGTTTGTTTGCATAACATCCTCATCTCTATTTGCCAGATAGCTTGCTCAAAATGAGAAGCTGTTGGACAATTTTACACGGTGACCACAAACACCACTTTTTGCCGCTGTTCCCAAAGATTGTTTCTATGGGTCTTAAGCAGGAGCCCAGAGTATATATTTTAGTACCTGCCCAAGTGATTCTGCTATTCAGCCAGCCTGGAAGGTGGCACATTATTTCATATATCAACCCTTAATAAAGTACGTATCATTGCCTTCATTTATCCGATTAGGAGGCTAAGGTTTGAGTAATTAAAATTGCTCCCGCAGGGGACAAAGTCAGGTTGGTTTTGATGCTTGGCCCTGAGTTATCCTCTGTGCTACACTGCCCCCTGCTGCGTAGAGTAGTACTGCAATGAGAATTATTGCCAGCTGACCCTAGGCCAGTAGCTATGTTCAAGGCAGTGTTACAGTAGAGAAGGGATGGAAGAAAGCAGAAAGATGTGGCCTTAGCCACACCAAGCTCAGGACCTTCATTTGCTGGGGTATGTCCAGCCCAGGAAGCTTTGGCCTTCACAGGTCTGGAGCTCTGGGAGGCAGGGCCTACGGCCTGAGCAGCATCTGCCTAAATGTTCACATGTGCATTTCTTGGACCAGCTCCAGACCTCGAAGGATGAGGCCCAGGGCTCCTTTGACTTACGGGTAGAAGACCATCGCTTCCACATCAGTTCCAGGCTGTTGACCCCGGAGGCCTGTCTCGCCACCACCATCAAGCTGAAGCAGACCTTCCCCCAGGTAGGTGGGGCGGCCCGGGCAGGCCAGGAACCACTTGTGACTCAGTTGCACTAGAGTCTGGACTCCTGGGCCCCCTGTAGACAGCCCATGCAGAGCGCACACTGGCTGGGGTAAGTTCTGCTCTGTTCCTCTTGCCATCTTTCCTCCCTTCCTTCCACCTTATTAACTGAGCATCTCCCACCTGCCTGGCATGACTCCAGAATGTGGCATAGAACAGGATTTGGACTCTTGCCTGCTGTCAAGGGTACAGTCTGGCAGAGGCAGCTGACAAAATGATATAATGTAAATAAGAAAACATGAGCCGGGCACAGCACACAGGCTGAAGCAGGAGGATCACCAGTTTGAGCTCAGCCTGGGCAGTTTAGCAAAATGCTGTCTCAGAAATAAACACAAAGGCTGGGAGTGTAGCTCTGCAAAGCCCTGGGTTCAGTCCCCAGCACTGATACTGTATAAGCCAAATAGTGACATATGACATATGCTGTGGAGAAAACAAAAGGTGAGGGGCTGTGTACAAAGATTGATTTATTCTAGAGAGCCGGGAAAGGCACCCTTCAGGTGACGTGTAAGTGATGAGTGTCAACCCTGTGAAAATCTGGGGAGGAGTAACATGTGCAGAGGGCCTGGGGTTATGAATGAGTCTGAGAAATGGCCACAAAGCTTCTGGACTGGAGCCGAGCCTCTGGGTGGGTGTGGCAGGCAACAGCGGGGATGGCCTTTTGTTCTGTTCCAGGCTAGAATTTATCATCTGACCCTCCAGCCTTGGCGGGCATGAAATTTCAGATTCCTCTGGCTGCTCTGTGGAGAGGAACCTACAGGTGGCGGCAGAGAGACCTCTGAGGAACCAGGAAAGGGGTCAGGGCCAGAGATGATGGCACCCTGAAGCCAACCTGGGCCAGTGGCAATGGGTGTTGGAGACATTTAGGAGAAAGCCACTCCCTGGCAGTCTGGATAGTGCCCGCACGCTGCCCTCCAGCCCTGGGCCCCCCGACTCACCCCCTAGCTTTCTCTGCATTCCTCAGCCCCTTGAATATTTGTGGCAGTCTTCACTGTCACCTTGACTTCTGTCTTTCCACTTCCTGGGAGCCCTAAGGGCCAAGCCCAGGCCTTGGCTGGCTGCCCAGGGCTGGGGGCTGCGCGCTGGGTGGGGGCATCGCACCTGTTCCCTCCATGCTCAGGAACTGGGCCCAGGAGCTCCTTCCTGGTCAGGACTGGGCTGTGCCGTCATTGAAGCCTTCCCTCAGAGCCTGGTACCCCCTTTCGTTTTTTCCTGTACTGGGGGTTGAACCTAGGGCTTCACACTGAGCTACATTCCCAGTCCTTTTTTTACTTTGGTAAAGAGCCTTACTCTGTCACTATGTAGCCCAGGCTGGGCTTGAATGTGTGAGCCTCCTGCCTCAGCTTCCCAGACAGCTGGCTAGTATTAAAGGTGTATGCCACCGTGCCAGGCTTGCCACTGTTTGCTTTGCTGCCATTTTATACATGAACAAAGTGGAGCTCAGTGAGTTTAGGAGACCTGCCCAGGGCCGCACCCTGCCCAGGGTAGACATGAGAGGGCCTGTCCCTTCCACAGGGGCGTGTTGGTCACCCTCCTCCATGCCACCTCCTCCCTTTGGAGGAATTGCTGACATTCGGGGGCATTTGTCTCCCTGACCCCCGACGCACCTAACTACCTAGTGAGCTGTGAAGACCCACACATGTTCCCTTCTCTGCAGCTTCTTCCGGCTCCTCTCTGACCCTGCTCCTTCCCGTCCAGCTCCGCGCCCTTCCCTAGGAGCTGGTCCTGCGCACCACATACAGGCGAATCCGGGGGTCCCCGCTCCTGCGGCAGACGGTGCTGTGGGATGGCCAGGAGGTGGCTTTCAATGGAAGCCTCTCTGGGCTGGTCCTCAAGCCCGCCGAGAATCTCGGCCTGCAGGGTGAGTGTCCCCAGGGCTCTCGCTGGCCCGGCCCTCATTGCTACCTCAGCACACCATCGGTGGGCGGCAACTTGGCCCAGTTGCAGTTCCAGGCCCTGGGGATCCATCGGTGGCGCAGGCCCGGGCCCTCAGAGACAGCAGTGAGCAGGGAAACGCAAGCGGTGTGGCGGTTCCCCAGAGTGAGCCGGGAGACAAGCAGGACTCACGTCGGGGTGCAGGGCCGGTGGGTGGGCCGGGAGGGCTCTCTGAGGAGGAAGTAGGGTCCAAGCGGAGACCTCAATGAAGCACAAGGAGGAGCGGCATGGCAGGCAGAGGGTCAGGGCAAAGGCCCTGGGGTGGCAACGAGGCCAGTGTTGCCAGGCTGGGACAGGGGCTCCCAGTCACACGGGAGCTGGGGTTTCTCTTAGAAGAACAGAATTTCAAGGCAGCTGTGGGGACAGCACTGACCGCATCCTGACAGGTACAGCTTGCTGGGGGCCCATGGGTTCTGAGTCATCTTTGCCTCCTGTGTGCCGGGGGAGATACAAACCAGGGGGGCTGGTGCACGCATGCGGGTGTGCATGCGTGTGGGGCAGGCGGCAGTGTGGTACTGTGCCTGCAGCTGGGCTAGGGACATGGCTGGAAGGAGTGGGGTCCTACTCTGCGGGGGATGGCTGGCACCCCTGGGCTGTTGCTGGGCCATGTCTTGAGAATCAGCTGGGGCCTCAGGCCCAAACTCTGGGGTGTGTATGCGACCTGTGACAGGTGGACCCTCATCCACAGGGCTCGGGCTGCCCAGGCCCCAATACTCAGCTGCAGAGGGGTATAGGGGAATGCATCTTTGGGGAGCAAGGAAGCAGACTATCTGGTGGGGACCAGTGTTGGACTCACCCTGGGAGGGATGAAATCTGGTGTGCAGAGACTGTCTGTTGGGGTACTTCCTGTGTTACACCCCAAGGGTGTGACAAGGGTAGCAGATAACTAGTTGAGGCATGAGGAGGGATGCTCCGGAGGGATATAGGCGTATCTGAGTGGTGGGGGCTGTCAGGTGCCAAGGTTCTATCTGTCAGCTAATGCTATATAACAAATTGTCCCAAAACTCAGTAGCTGAAAACGACCACGATTACTCACGTGGTTGCAGGTCTTCTGGGCAGCTCTCTGGTCTCATGCATCATGGTGGGCCTTGGGTTGGCAGGGCAGCTCTGCTGGTCTTTCTGGCTTCACTGACCCATCTGAGGGCTGTCTGGCTACCAACTATCTCTGCCGGGTTTGTCCAGTGGGGGTTTGGCAGGGGAACAAGAGAGCAAGTGGAAACTGTTTCTTCTTAGAGTTAAGGTTCCAGGTTGGAGCTCTGTTGACCTCACCAAGTTCTAGCGGGTCCTGAAGCCAGTCTAGGGAAGTGGTGCCCTGGAATACATGTGGCTTCCGAATTGGGAGACTGACCCGAGTGTGAAGCCAGTGCCTGAGGTGGGGCTGATGTCCTCTCAGTCCCTGCGCCCCTTTATCTTGAGCCCTGTCCTCGGCTCACAGGCGCTCTGTCCCCACCACCCAGTGGTCCTTGCCCACCAGCTGCCGCTCCCCCGGCCGCAGTACTGCAGCCTCCCGACTGCGAAGCACACAGGCAGAAGCCACCAGGATGAGCTGGCCATCGGCTGGTGAGGCAGGGCCCAGGTAGGCAGTGGGACCGGAGGTGGGCGATGATGATGGGGTGCACAAGGCTGAGCCCCACCGGCAGCCTGAAGAGAATCTTGGGGTCCCCTGGCCCATACATCTTCCTGGGGCCAGCCCCCCTCACCAGGTCCCCAAGCCCACCTGCCGACCACAGTCCCACCAGCTGCTCTTTCCCTCCTACCCACATGGAGGTGGCAGCCCGGGCCCAGTAGGGAACAGAGTGGCCCAGCTGTCCCCCCTCAGGTGGCGATCTCTTCCCTGTGGTGGAGGAAGGACGAGCTGGCTGACCCGTTCACCGTGTCCTGGGGACATGCTGTGGCCAGGGCCCTCACCAGGAGCAGGGACAGCAGGCAGAGCGAGCTTTGCCATGGTTGGAGAGGGAGGGTTGCCACTTCCCCAGCAACAGAGGCTCCAGATCCTCCCTGGCTCATGAGCGGAGGACCGGGGCGGGAAGGAGCCGGCCGTGTGGAGGTGGAGGAGGGCAGGTGCAAGGCCTGCGGGCAGAGAGGTGGGGGTTTCGGGGAAAGGCAGGAACAGAGCGGCGGGGCTAGCGACCGGGAGAGGAGGTCTGTGGTGGGTGGACAAGGGGCCCCTGGGTCCCTGAGGCAGCTCTTGGCTGGGTTCTGCCTCTGGAATGCCACGTGGTGCTGATGCTGGGGCGGCTTCCTCCAGACGCACCTGCTGTCCCATGTGGGGAGCCCTGGGCAGGGCCCCCAGCCCCAGGTCCTCTCTGGGGAGTGGTCAGCTTCTTCCTGCCGCCGCCTCCTGACTCCATGCAGGTGCAGCTGGCCCGGGACGGAAGACGGCCCGTGACCCTGCAGCTCATCTGGGCCCACAGCTGCTTCGGCACAGCCTGGGACAGCTGCCTGGCTGCCTCTCCAGGGCAGGCAGGGCCCTGCTGCCAGCCTGGTCACATCCAGGGCCCTTGGGTCCCGGCCCCTCTGCCCGCCCAGCTCACACCCCATCTTCTTCCTGCCAGCTCCAAGGACCCTGGGACCTGGGCCCCCTCCGGGCCTGTGGGACCCTGACACACTCCCCGGCCTGACTCCTGAGCAGCTGGATCTAACCTGGGGCCGGCGCCGGCTGCAGCAGAGTGTGCTGCATGAGGTGTGCCGAGACGCTGGGCCAGGCAGTAGCCTGCAGGTGCCACCACTGCCCGCAGCACTGGCTCAGGGCCCAGGGCGCAGGCTCCCCTGTGGGCTGTGCTGCGCCTCAGGCCCCTCCAGGCCCTGTCTCCAGGGCGAGTACTCTCTCCTTCCCAGCGGGCCCTGGGGGCTAAAGCAGTTGCGCACACGGGAGCCGCTGGGACTAGCCAGGAGCCGAGGGCAGGGACTCTGAGCTGAGCCACTGGGATGTGGGTGCCCCCGCATCTGCCCGCCTGGGATTCCCGCTCTCGTGAGGGGTGTCCAGAGCCAGGGTAGGAACCAGCTGGGGAGAAGTGAGGACAGCTGACCAAAGGCCTGGCTTCTCCTGCGCCACCCCCTGACTTCCTTAGACCCCGGGCCCTGCCCCTCAGTGCTCAGTCTCACCCGGAGTCCTGCAGCTGTGATGGGCTCTGTGCTGGGGTTCTGGCTGTGCCTGGTGAGGCCCCAGAGCTGGCATGGACATCCTCGCAGCCCTGCTGTGGCGTCCCCTCATTACAGAGGCGTCTGCCACACGGACCAGACAGAGTCCGTGTGGAGGCCACGCTTGAGCACATGCTCCCAGCCTCCTGTGGCCCCCAGAGCCTCTGGGGAGAGGTGGAGACTGACTGCTCAAGCTGGCTGCGCCATACCTTCCCCCTGGGGCTGTGTGAGCTGCCCAGGGTGAGTCCCCGGGGCGGAGACAGCACGTGCGCACAGGGCCTGAGGGAGTCGGTCATATGCCAGCATGGGGCTCTGGTGTCTGGACGAGTGGGCAGGGCTGCCTCTCAGTGAGCTTCTGGGGCTTGTGTAGGGACAGAGAGACTCTCGGTTCCCGTATGGAGGGTGCCCAAGAACTGGAGGAAGCTGTGTCACCATTGTGAAAGGGGAGCTGCTGGGGCCTCTTCCTCTTCTGCCCTTCCTGCCTGTGTCTTCTGTCCATCTGTCCGTCCTCCCTTGCACCCTACTGCCCCCCCTCCCCTTTTCCTAAAAGGACAGATAGCTGCCCCCAGGCTTTACACACAGTGAGTCTCTGCCGTTCACCATGCGAGCAGCCTAGATGATGCCTAAATGTTAGGTCGTGCTCGAGTGAGGGGCAGAGCAGGTGGCTGCCCTCCTGGGCACAGGCAGGGGCACAGGACGCAGCACAGGCATGAGCTGCGTGGCCAGGTCGGAGCCTGGGCCTGACGTGGAGGACAGTTAGGAGGGGCCCTGGGCAGCCGCGGGTGTGTAGTGTGAAGAGCATGGGTGGGTCTGTGCGGGACGAGGAGGTGCACTCAGCAGTCCACGGGCCCCGCAGATCTAGCTCCTCTGCTGAGCAGGAAAACAGCTGTGCACGTGGGAAAGGTTGGATGCACATTTCTTAGAGGCCTGTCCTGCCAGGCACCAACGGAGGGTTGTGGGGGCAGAAGTGCAGGCCAGAGACCCCCAGGCTGCTGTTCTGGTCCCAGGGACAGGCACGGCCTGGAGAGGAAGCTGCCATCCCTGCAGCTCCGTGAGCCCCGGCTGGGTTATCCCACCAGGCCCTGTCTGTCTCCGGGGCACACAGCCTGGGGCCTGGGCAGCTCCTGATGTGTTCCCACTGCACACCTCGATCGTGGCCTGAATCTCAGCCTGACCCTCTGCAACCACAGCAGCCCCCACACGTCTGACTTCTCCGGGGAGCTGGAAGTGAGTGTCCACGGGGGACTTCGAGAAAGATGCCCCGTGTCCCTCCACATCATCCTGGGTCGTGGGCTACCACCTGTGCTGCCCTGCCATCTAGTAGTCATCTCTGGAACTGCAGGGGCCAGAGCCACTCTGGGCCTGGTACCTCCCTCCCTTCCTGGTGTCCAGAGTTGGACGAAGACTGTATTTTGGGGTTGGGGTTCACTAGCGCAGCAGCTCTGGTTGTTTCAGGAAGATTTGCTGTCCCAGGTCTTGTTCTATGGGGCTGACAGTCCCCTCCGTTCGCCAGCCAGGCCACACTGCTCCATGCCTCAGCCTGGTGCCGGGGGGGCTGGGACTGAGAGCCCTGTGATGCTTCTCTGTCCCTGCAGCTCTGAGGCCCCACGGCTCAGCGGCTCAGCCTGCAGGGTTGCCTCTCCGTCTCGGATTCCCACGCCCTGGCCCAGCTGC
Organism: Thryonomys swinderianus; assembly: GCA_004025085.1. NCBI lineage: Eukaryota > Metazoa > Chordata > Mammalia > Rodentia > Thryonomyidae > Thryonomys > Thryonomys swinderianus. The sequence continues at coordinate 14,202 of PVIC010016354.1, read as the reverse complement.
AGGGAAGCACAGACCGCTCAGGGGAGGTGAGGCTGGCTGTGTCGCGTGACCCCAGCTGCTTCCAGGCCTCCGTGGCCCACGAGGAGGGTAAGTGCAAGTGGCCAGTTGTGCTCAGCCAGCTGGCATAGGCCCCACCGCCATGGGGCCCTGAGCCCTGCAAGTCACCTGTGCTCACTGCCAGGTCAGGTGCCCCGGGAGGGTCTGGTCCTGCTGATGGAGATGGGCATGGGAGCTTCAGGTGGGCAAGAGTGCCCAGGTGGTGCTGCTCAAGCCCTCTAGTCTAGGCCTTAAAAGATCCCTGGAGTTACAGCCAGCTGTGCAGCACAGGAAGGACAGCAGCGGGGGGCGGACCGAGAGGGCGAGTGTGCCACCAGGTCCTTCCTGGCTCCAGAGAGCAGAGAGGAGCACGTGGTGCTACGGGCATATGCCCGCAGGCGGACAGCCGAGGTGGAGGCCCTGCTGCAGAATGGGGAGTGGCCCTTCGAGCCCCCGGGACCTGTGGCATTGCAGGCTGCCAACCAAAGTCTCTACCTGGTGGCGCATGGCTGCCCGGGGCCCCTGCTGGACCATGTGGAGGTGAGAGGGCTGGGTGGGGACCAGAGCACCAGCCCCCTGCCCTTTGGGTGCCTCAGTGCCCAGAAAAGCAGCACAGATGGCCCTAGAGCCTGGGCCCCACCATCCCAGCCAGCACAGCTGGCTCTGGGATCCTCTGGTCTCCTCCTTCCTGTGAGGCCCGAGAGCCCAGCCTGTTCTCTGCCCCACAGACCAGGATCGCAGGGTTGCGTCCCAGGTGCAAGCCCTGCTGGAGGACGAGGTCCGAGGCGTGGGGGACTACGTGAGAAGATTCCAGCAGCGGGTGGGTAGACCATGCTGCAGGACAGGGAGTGTGTGGAGCTCATTCTGGCCTGGTGGTGCCCACACCCCGGCACTAACTCGGAGCATTCTGGGCCTCGACACTGCTCTGCCTCGCTTTCCCTGCCTAGGTGCAGCCCGGTGCCCTGGACGGCATGGCAGGCCTCCTCCTGCGGCTGTCTCAGACAGGGCTGGGGGCCCTGCAGGCCAGCAGCCAGATGGTGGCCACCTGGTGGCGCCACAGCCAGGCCCAGTGGGTGCCGATCCACCAGCTGCCCGTCCAGCTGGAGCAGCTGCAAGCAGAGCTGGAGCAGCTGCGGACTGAGTGGAGTGTGAGTGCACACATGACCGCCGCCGGGCTCCGTCTCGGTCACAGAAGAGGCCTGTCCCCTGGGCACCCGCAGCCCAGCATCGTCTGGACCCTGTGCCTCACTGCTCATGGCTGTACAGCCTCTGTCCCTGTGTGGGATGCCACTGCTGTCCTTGGGGCCCCATGCAAGTAGCCCCATGCCTCCTTCCCATCCTTTCGGGCCTGCTGCCATGCTTCCCTCAGACCTGCCTGCGTTTCTTGGCCTGACGCTCACAGCTGCAGGATTCTGGGTCCCTGCCCTGCTTAGGAAATGTCTAGTGCCCAAAGGCCCTCTCATTCTGAGTGACTATGCATGCCCCGTGACAGCACCCAGGAGGCCCCCAGGGACGGGGCCCTGGGTTGGGGCAGGCTTGGCCCCAGGACAGCCTCGCCTCATGGTGCTGCTGACAGCACCTGGCAAGCGGCATGGGTGGGGAGGAGAGCTATCGGGCCACTATCCCTGGGCCAGCCCACCCCCAGCCTCTGGCAGGCAGGGCAGGCATGCAGGGGGAGCCTGCCAGCCGCGGACTGTGGAGGCACAGGGACCCCTGAGACATGGCTGTAAGCAGGTTCCCAGCTCCAGACAAGCAGCAGCCTTGGGATGGGCTTTGAGAGGACTCCCTCTGGCCTGGGGATCCTCTCTGGTCCACAGTGCCCCGCCCCACCATCTTCCAGAACAGGCCGTGTCCTGGGCCCCAAGGCCTTATGGCAGCTGCCGGTGGCCTGTTGCAGAAGTATGGCAGGAGCAGGCGGAAGAGGCCCTGCGGAGGCTGCAGGCCTGGGTGCCCACACTGCCCCATGGTCGGGGACTGAGGCTTCTCAGGGCAGCCCTGGAGCTGGTAAGGAGGGAGAGGGGCCGAGGTGGGCTGGCCCAGAGACAGTGGCCTGACAGCTCTCCTCCCTGCCTAGGCCACTTGCCAGGCGCTGTCGTGGGCTGAAGCTATGCTCTCTCAGGCACTGATGCAGCTGTGCAGACCCCTGCTGTGCATGTACCGCTTCTCAGCCAGGTGAGTGGGGTCAGGGCTAACACATACATCTCTGCACATGCTGGGTACCACATTGTACCCCTCCACACCTAGATCCGGTGGCTGCGCTCTGGTAGTATCTGCAAGCCCTACTTTACAGATGAGGAAACTGAGCCTCAGGCTCATTCAAGTATCTGAGGAGGGCTTTCTACCTGCAAGTGTTTGGGGCACTGCAGAGAGTGAATGAGATGGACACGGTAGGCTGCCCTCCCTGGTGTGGGCCAACCGTGAACATTTTAGGCTGTGACTGGAAACATTCTGCCTTATGTTTAATACCTTTAAATACAGAAAAGCCAGTTATGGCTTGCAGACCCCCCAAAACCAGGCTGTGGCCTGGCCGTGGTCTGCTGAGCAGCTCACCAGTCTGACCTGTGGGTGAGGTGTACCTGCAGTGGCACAGCCGTGGGAGCTTGAAGGAGGCAAGACAGGAGTTCCAGGTGGGCCTGTGTGGACCTGCTTGAGGAATGCAGGAAGCTGGCGGGAGTGGACGCGTCCAGCGTTGATAGCTTCCAGGGCTCAGGGCTTGTGTGTCCACTCCATGATGGGAGAACATAGAACAGTGTGAACTGGTGGAGGAGGTAATCTCTTTTCATATGAAAAGCTTCCTTGAGCTGGGCATGGTGGTACACGTCTGTAATCCCAGCACCTGGGAGGCAAGGAAGAAAGACCGCATTAAGTTCAAGGCCACGCTGAACTAGCAAGAGCCTGACTAGAAACTACCACCCCAAAAGCTCCTTTTGGCCCCTGGGTAGAGAGGGAAACTTGTACATGGATGTAGGGACCCATTTGTAGCAGCTGTGGGAGCTGGAAGGGTGAGAGGTGATCAGACTTCCCCCCAGGGTCAAGCCAGCAGGACCTGCTGCCAGGGTGGATGGAGGTGCTGGCTGAGGAGCCAGGGATGGTTTCTGCAGAAGTGGGTCCAGCTGCGGGGCTGGGGGCTGTGCTCAGCAGTTAAACAGCACACATTTACTTGCAAACAGGTCTGAAGGTCTGAAAATAGTTTCCTGGGCTACATGAAGTCTAAATGCTGTGGGGACTGGGTCCATAGGGAGGTCTAGGTGAAGATCCCTCCCTTCCATTCCCTGTCTGGCTTCGAGAGGTCACTGCATCGCCTGGCTTGTGATTCCTCCTCCCTCAAAGCCAACAGCGCAGCAGCTGCTTCTGCCCAGCTGGAGGAAGAGCCCAGGCCTTGTGCATGCTGGGTAAGCACTCTCCCATGGAGTGAGTGCGCTGCCCTTCTGCTGACTCCTGTCCTGCATACTCCACTGTATCCCTTCTCAAGATCCTTAACCCAGGGCCAGGAATTTAGCTCAGCGGTTCTGGTGTCTGGATTCCTGGTAACTACACATCACACGGCCAGGGATGGTGGCTCACACCTATAATCCCAGCACTCGGGAGACAGAGGCAGGGAGATTGCCATGAGTTTGATGTTTGCCTGGGCTACATAGTAAGCTCAGGGCCAGCCTGAACTACCAAGCATGACCCTGTTGTAAAAAAAAAAAAAAGTCCTTAAACCAGTCCCACCAGCAAAGCCCTTCTGGGCATGTGAGGTCAGCCACCCGGTCTGGGTGTAGACATCTTCAGGGCTGTTGTTGAGCCTCTCCCGGGGAGATAAAGGTTCCTTAGCACTTGGGGTGCTGGTGGAGAAGCGACCAGCCCTGAGCACGGGCAGAGCCGGTCAGTGCAGTACCTGTGGATGAGGGAGCTCAGGCCCCAAGTACTAGCTAGAGTCCAGGTCTGTCCCTCACTAGGGCTTTCTTAGGTCAGTGCCGGGTGGGTCAGTGTCCTCACCTGTAAGACAGGGCTGTGCCCACTTCCCAGGGAAAGGTGCAGAGGGAAGCTCTTTGGAGGGGGACTTGGCCGGCGGCTGTGTGAAAGTGGGACTGGGGGCCGCCTAGTGAGAGCAGGCAACCTCCCCACAGGTAGGGTGCTGGGCCGGGCACAAGCAGCATGGCTGTGCTGGGCCCCATCCTAGGGAAAGGTAGATGAGGACTCCCGCTGCCCACACCCCATCCTTCCGGGAGCCGAGGGCAGCCTGACCCCGTCCTACATCCCAAGAAGTTTCCACAGGCTGCCTCTGACCCGCAGCACATCTGGAGCCCTCTGCTCCACGGAAGATGCGTGTCCCCGGCCCCCATGACAACTTGTGGAGGGGGCCTTGGTGTAAATCCCCACAGCAGCCCTTGCATGGGGCGGCAGCAGAAGTGCAGCAGGATGCTGGGGTGCTATGCCTCCCTGCCCAGCCACCTGTGCTGGACAGCAGGCTAGGGTCCAGAAAGGGGCTGTGATGCTGCTGTGATTAACGTGCTCCAGGCAGGGCCAGCCCAGCTCTCCCACCCTGCCTATTCCCACCAGGAGCCGCTCGGGGGCGGTGATGCTGCCGTGGCTGCCTGCAGAGGACCAGCCTCTGGATGTGGTCCATGTCATCAGCTACCTGGCGGAGGAGAGGCTGCTGGGGCCCGTCTGAGAGCTGTACAGGGCCAGCATGCTGGCCGAGTGGTATGGGCTCCGCCACCGCATGCTGGGGAGCCCCTTGGAGTGTGAGTCCTGTTGCAAGATCCCCCTATTCTGCAGGAAACTGCAGGGCTAGGTGACAGGCCATTTCTTCATCGCCATGCTAACCCGGACCGTACTGGCTGTCCTGAGGTCATTTGGGGACAGAGCCTGACCTCTGATTCCAGGCCCAGCAGAGGGTGTACAGAGCAAGGCGGGCTCCAGGCCAGCTCCCTCCCCGAAGGGCCTGCTGGGGACGCAGAGGGCTGACCCCAGTGCAGCTCAGCGGAAGGCCACTAATTGAGTCCAGACTTGCTGCAGGCTGGGCCTGCCCCCAGGGGCCCTCCTGGGATGAGGGTGGGGGAGGGGTGCTCTAGGAACCCTGAGCGAAGTCTGTATCCCACGCAGCCTTAATGGGTGACCCACAAGGCCCCTGACCTTTTTAGGTCTCAGCTTCCTCCTGTGTAAAGCAAGTGGCCCCATGGTAATGAGCACGTGCCACAGGTTTAGGCGCAATGCACCCCGGAGTGGGGGTACAGGGACACTGTGGTCCTGGTGCCCAGGTGCTCAGCCTGCCCTGACTCCTCTCCCCAGACCCCACCATGGTTGCCAGGGCCCGGCATGTGGTGACCTTCGACAGTCGGGTGTGGGACCTCAGTGCCTACTGTGGCAGCCTGCTGCTGGCCAAGGACTTTGTGCACGACATGTTCTCTGAGGCTGAGCTGGGTGGGCTCAGGGGTCCGGGCCCTGCACGTAGTGCTGAGCCACACCACCCTCATCCTCTATCCCAGCCTGCAGGTGAGTGAGGGTGGGATGGGGGGACAGCGCTGCCCTGGGCTGGTACTGGGAGCCTGCCCCCAGCTGGAGGGCTGCCTGTCTCACAGGCCTACGTGCTGTATCACTCCTCCCTGCTGGGGACAGCTGTCTGGCCCTGGCCCCTGCCAATGCGAGGAAGGATGTGCCCAGGTTTGGAGCCCACAGCATCAGCCCTGCCTGAAGGGGCTTACCATGGCTGGCCTCGAGCCAGAACCTGGGTTGCAGTGGGGGCCTCAGGTTTCTTGGGGTTCACTGCTTTAAGACCTCAGAGGAGCAGAGCCTGGAGGCTCAGTATGGGACAGCCCTCCTGGGCTGAGACAGCGGGGAAGGCCCTGAGCGCCGGACGCACTTAGCAGTCTGAGATGCTCCTGAACCGCTTCAGCTGATTGGGCAAAGGCCAGGCTGCTCTCTGGGTGCCCTTCGCGGGCAGGTGACTGCCTCGAGCAGGGCAGGGAGGGACCTGGACGCTGTGCTCAGCCCCTTCCCGTCTCCTGCTTCCTGTCCTCAGGGGTGGCCACCCAGGCTGGCATGGGTGGGATTGTACCCCTCGAACCTCCTGCAGCAGCTGGGGTCCAGGGTCCCCAACACCCACCTGCCCCGCAGGTAGCTCCGCTGGCCTGTTGGGCACCAATACTAACGAGGTGGGGGATGAGCTCATGCGGCCAGATGGCACTCTGGCCCGCAGCCTGGAGGACCTGGCACCGGCCTGGCAGGTGAGCCTCTGTCCAGCAGAACGTGGGGCCCGCGGTGGGGATTCTCACCTGAAAAGCATCCTGGGTCTCTGCTGGGGCCGATGCCCTGGCGGGGTGGGTGGGATCTGCCCCTGAGAACAAAGGGCAGCAGGAGACCTGGATCCTGTGTCTGTTCCCACAGGTGGGTGGGGACTGTGGGGCCACAGAGAAGATGCAGCAGGCATGCCTGGGACAGCTCCACCTGCCAGCCCTTCTTCCAGGACCCCCGCTCCAGCCTCGGGCCTTGTTTCCAAGTGGTGAGTACAACATCGACCCTGGGCAAGGTCACCCCGATGGACCGCAGTGCCAGAAGAGGCCCTCGGCCCCCCGTGGGTGTGCTGACTGAGGCTGGCACCCATGCCAGGTGGACCCTGCACCCTTCTTCAGCCTCTGCCTCCAGGCCACCTGTGATAGCCAGGGGCTGCCACCTGCCTGCAACTTGGCAGCCGCCTATGCCCACCTGTGTACACGCGGTGCGGTAAGTGTGGCCCTGCTCTGGTTCTGCTCCCCTCCCCGAAGGGCTCAGTTCCTTACTCTTCACCCTGCCAAGGAGGACACATGTGCGGTTATCATAGTGAGCCAGGGTCCACACTGATGGTGTGTGCAAAGCAGCACTTAGCAGAAACAGACCAGTCCACAGCCTCCCGTGCTCAGTGTCTACAGAATCCTCTAAAGCCCCCGGAAGCTGGGCGTGGTGGTACATGTTTGTAATCCCAGGACTGGGTAGACTGAGTCAGGAGGAGCACCACCAGTTTGAGGCCGGCCTGGACTTTACAGCAAGTTTGTCTCAAAAAAGTCACCTGGAGGGCCAGAGATTTAGCTCAATAGTTTTGGCACCTGCCTAGCAAGTGCAAGGTCCTGAGTTCAGTCCCTGGTAACCACATATAATGCTGGGCGTGGTGACTTGGGCCCACCAGCAGTCAATACCACATACCAGTGCCAGGCATGGTGGCTTGTGCCTGTCATCCCAGCACTCAGGAGGCAGAGGCAGGAAGATTGCTGAGTTCGAGGCTTGCTTGGGCTACATAGTGAGCTCAGGTCCAGCCTGAACTACAAAAAAAAAAAAAAAGTCACCTGGAAACCTGTAATCACAGACCTGCCACCAGAGAGCTGAATGAACGCCACCTTTGACACCTAGAAACCCACCTTCCACCAGTGTCACGGCAGATGACAGGGTCTTCAGCAAACAGCAGGACAGGCCCCACTAAGACCTGCAGAAGCCAGAACAGGTGGCTAGATAAGATCATTAAAGAACAGCAAGAAATAATTTTCGCAGAAATTTAAGACGTAACAAATTCAACAGCAGAAGACAATACGGGAGGGGAGATGTTGGGTCTTCTCATGACAAGGCCCCTCTGTGTCAGGCAGCACAGTGAGTGGCCCGCACACAAGCACCACATCCATGCTCAGCTGTAGACCTGCAGAAAGTGCGAGTCCCAGAGGCTCCAAAGAGCACCGGAAGGGAAAGGTCTTCCACGGAAAGAGGAGCGGGCCAGAGGTCTCCCCCGAAGCAATGACAGAACAGAGCACAGTAAACCCTTAACAGGAAAAAGCGTCAAGCTACGTTTTAGGCCTTTTCACTTCTGATTTAGGACAGAAGACAAACTAAGTCTCAGCAGTGACTCCTGTCAACCCTGCTCCCAGCCCTGGACCCTCACCCAGCCCCATACGTGGCTGCTTCCTGCTGGGTCAGCCGTGGCACTGAGGCCGCGCAGACCACGTGGCCTGCAAAGCCAGAGTATTTACTGTCTGGTCCTCGACAGAAAAAGTTGGCTGATCCCTGGTATGTGCCAAAGGAAGCAGAAGGAAGAAATTAAGAGACGCTTATGAAACAGGAGAGGAGTGAATAGAAATGAGTGAAGGGGGAAGACACAGCATTGGGAATGAGCAGGGGTCAAAGCCTCAGACTAGAAGGGATTCGATGACTTTCCGATACGTCAGAAGACCAAGGTTCCATGAGATGTCCAGGACATGCAGTTTGTCTAAACTGATAAGACAATACTAAACTTAAATCATCTCCAAGCTGTTCAACAAGCTACAGTTAAAAAAAACAAACAGGCTCAGTCTGGTGAAGGGTTATTGGACATCACCCAAAGCGTGATTCATGAAAGGAAAAAAAGAAAAAAACCTAAGACATTGGGCTTAAGTTAAAAACTTATGCTGTGAAGACCATGTTATCAGGACGGAAGGGCAAGCTACAGACAGAGAAAAACCCAACACCACTTCTGGCCGAGGACTTGCTTAGAATATGCAGAGAACCCTTAAAACCTAATAGTAAAAAAAAAAAAATGAATCTAAATAAGCAAAATACAGACATTTCATGCAAGAAGATACATGGATTGCAAATAGGCATGTGAAAAATGTTCACTTTGCCTTAAGGAAAGAAGATAATATTACTCACCTATTAGAAAATACAGTGATACCAGCAAGTGGTGACAGGACAGCTTTGTTAGGAGGAATGTAAAATGATGTAGTTACTCTGGAAAATAGTGTGGTAGTTTTTTTTTTTTTTTTCCCTGAGTTGGAAAATGTTTTTGAGAAATAGCTCCTATTTAAGAGAGAGACTAGGGACCTGAAAGTGGGTTCCCTGGTGGGGTAGTTCCCTAAACTGATGAATGTACTACTTGTTTTTCTTTTTCTTTCTTTTTTTCTGAAAGGAGGGCTTGCTATGTAGTTCTGGCTGGCCTCAAAAATCATAGCAATCCTCCTGCCTCAGCCTCCTGAGTATTGGGATTACAGGTGTACACCACTATATATAGCTGAATGTACTATCAGTTATGCTCTTGAACAGTCATCTCAAAGTAATTTATCCTCACAACAAATTCACAACACCATTACCCGGAAGCAACTATAATATTTCACAATAGCCAGGTGATACCACAGACTTTTATACATCCCTATCTGGGGCTTACTACTTAGGATAAAAAAGTTTAAATTATTAAGCCATGCAACAGTTTGCAGGTATCTCAAGTGTAACTTTGAAAACAGAAGATGTTGCCTGATTCCATTCATAGAGCACTCTTGGAATGACACACTGATGGTTGCCTGGGTTGGGGGTGCTGGGACAAGGGCCTGGCTAGGACAGGCAGCAGGAGAGGACTCTGGTCAAGGAAGAGCTTTTTATCTTGTTCACAAAAGAGGTAACAACCTATACTTGTGACAAAATGTCACAGCGCCATCCCATGTGTTTGTCAATGCTTATTTTTGGACTTTGCTGCTTCAGTGTAATTGTGCTAACCAGGGAGGGTCCAGCGGGACTTGGATAAAGGCTACACTGGACCTCTCTATTATCTGTGCAAATTCTGTGAATTATTTCCAAATAAAAAATGTTAACAATTAAAACACCAGCCTCAGATAGCTTTATAACAAGCTATGAAACTGTACCATAACAGCAGAGCGAAGCCTCACTCATAAGTTACTGTTATCTTTGTAAGGTTCTGATGGGTTCTGGCATTCTGATAATGCCAGAGACGAAAACTAGAAGCCAGGTGCCCACCTGAACAGAGACATTCCATAGAATATTGAATTTAGGTATTACAAATGTATTAGTTAAAAAAAAAAAACAAAAAAAAGTGTTCAGACTAACATACAAAAACAAAGTATCATAACTAACTGGGATCAATGGCTGGAGTCCCAAGATGGTATAGCCATTCTTTGATGACCACGTTTTTGTGAAAGGGTCGTTAAGGGAATTGGTTCCTAAATGAGGAATTGTATATAGTACGTAGATTACAATATCCAGAACAAAGTGGTGGTCAAACTCCAACTCGATGACCTTGCTTTTATCTGCGTAACTCACATGCAGTAAGGTATAAGGTATAACTATAGTACTGTACAATCAGCAAATTTATAGTACTGTATAAACAAGGTGAAAAGACACTGAGGCTGTATAAAGGTGTGTCGACAGGAGCAGCATAGCTGCCATTTCAGGCGGGAGGACTCTGAAAGTGGTGGTGGGAGCACAGACCTGCAGGTGGCTCAGGAAGAGACTGGGCAGAGGAAGACGATGCAATACCCAAGTTCTCGGGAAGGTGCCACGAGACTCCTGGTGCAATTAGGACACCTAGAAACAGCCATGTTCACAGGAGCACTGAGCTGAAGGCACGTTTGAACAAGGGAAGTCATGCCCTGTGCTCCTGGAAAAGGTTCAGGAGGACCTGCTTCCCTACACAGAGCAAGTCTGTAAACACTAGAAGCAGTAGTCGTCTTTTCAAATACTCAGTATTCATTAAAGAAACAGGGAGACAAGGCCTGTTCAAAGGACCAACATAAATCTCCAGAAAGTGAGTTATTGATGAGAGCTTTCACAGTGATCTTACAACGTACGTGTTCAGTGAGCTGCAGGAGAACAGATGGCTACACAATCAGGAAAATCATATCTGAACCATGTGAATAAGGAAAATTAACTGGACACGATTCCGGAGCTGAAAATAATGCAAAAGGTCCACTAAAGGAGTTCAACAGCAGATTTGAAAGAAAGACCTTGAAAACCGTCATTTGAAGTGATCAAGTGTGGCTGGGGATTTAGGTCAGAGGTGCTGCGCTTACCTTGGAAGTGTGAGGGCCTGAGTTCGATTCCTAGTACTGGAAAAAAATGTTTGCATCTACCTTGAAATTATCAAGAATGAAATGGAACAGGAGAAAACAAAAATGCTGAAACCAAGGCATTTGCCACACACTAGTGAGTGGACCAATAAATACGTTACGAGACTCTCAGAAGAGCAGAAGAGCTAGGCAGCTTTTTGAAGAGAAGTGGTTAAAAACCCCTCAGACTCCAAGCAGGATAAACCCAGGGACCCAAACAGACTGACTATAATCAAACTGTCACAAGATAAAGATTGTGGGAAGACAAAAGCATACAATTCACAATAAACCCATGGTAGCAGGCAGAGAACATGTAATAAGCCAATTCTTAACATCAGTAATGAAGTTGAGGGGCAGAGTTGTAAAGGAGTATACATATTCAACTGAATTTAAACTGATTATTTTAAAACATTCTTATAATTTTAGGATTTTTAATGTAATCCCCATGGTAATCATACAGAAAATATCCATAGAATATACACAGTAGGAGGGTCGGAGATTTAGTTCAGTGGTTCCGGTGCCTGCCTCGCAAGCACAAGGTCCTGAATTCGATCCTGGTCACCACATACAACAATGCTGGGTGTGGTGACTCACACCCACCAGCAATCAATACCACATACCACAGTGCCGGGCGTGGTGGCTCACGCCTGTAATCCCAGCACTCAGGAGGCAGAGGCAGGAGGATTGCTGAGTTCCAGGCTTGCCTGGGCTCCATAGTGAGCTCAGGGCCAGCCTGAACTACAAAGCAAGACCCTGTCTCAAAAAAAAAAAAAAGTATACAACACGATCAAGTAGGTTTTACTTTTTGAGTGTAAGAATGATTCAGCATTCAAAAGTCACTAACCTGTCAATGAAGGGGGGAAAAAAGACGTATCTTATTGGATCCAGAAAAACAATACCTCACACTGGGCAAAGCAGTGTATTTTTGTAAACCCAGCACTTGGGAAGTTGAGGCAGAAAGAGGATCAAGAGTTCAAGGCCAACCCAGCTACATAATGAGACCTTGTCTCAGACAAGTCTCTGGGTACAAATGTAGGGAGCTACTTCAATACAAAAACCTATGAAAATGTGTAAATATATTTGCTCACAAAAGATTGAAAACTTTCGCTAAAAATTCAAGAATAAGAAAATACAATACTTCACTTTAACACAGTACTAGAAGTCTTAGTAAGAATAAACTGGACAAAAGTTCAAACGGGAAATAAAATTATCACTATGTGGATGGCATATGTAGAAAATTATTCCACAAAAAACTTAAAGCTAATACATAAAATTTCAAAAAGTTCTAGACAAAACAAAACAAAGTCAGTTGTATTTCGCTAACAATAAATAATTCAAAAAGGAAATTAGGGCCAGAGATTTAGCTGAGTGGTTCTGGCGCCTGCCTAACAAGCTTAAGGTCCCTGGTTCAATCCCTGGTAACCACATACAACAATGCTGGGCATGGTGACTCACGCCCACCAGCAATCAATACCACATACCACAATGCCGGGCATAATGGCTCATACCTGTAATCCCAGCATTTGGGAGGCAGAGGCAGGAGGACTGCTGAGTTTGAGGCTTGCCTGGGCTATATATATAGTGAGCTTAAAGCCAGACCCTGTCTCAAGAAAAAAAAGGAAATTAGGGAAACAATTCCTTTTGCAATAACCAAAGAACAATAAGAACAAAATGCTTATGAATAAACAACTGGGAGACCAAAAACTTGTACATAGAAAACTACAAATCCCTGCTGAAAAATTAGACACAAATGTCAAAGTAGGTCCTCTGTGTGGATCATTAAGATGTAGTATTACTCAGAACTGCAGGATTCATGCTTTCTAACAACATCCCAACTGGGTTTTTGCAATAAGAGAAAAGAAAACTCCATCCTAAAATTCAGATGAAATCTCAAGGCCTGAAATAGCCAAGACCATTTTGAGAAACAACATTAGAAATTTCGTATTTCACAATTCCAAAACTTATTACAAAGTTACAGTAATAGAAACAAAAATGTACTAGTATAAAGATAGCAATTAGACCAAGGGAGCAGGACAAAGGGCAGGACTAAGCCCTTATGGATGGTCAACTGACTTTTCAACAAGCTGTGTTGGGCAAATCAGCTAGCCGGTGCACAAGAATGAAATGAACTCAAGACCTAAATGAACTGAAGACCTAAATGTAGGAGCTAAGCTGTAAAATTTGTAGAAGAAAACAGAGCAAAAGCTTCATTCAGGCCATTGGCTTTGACAAGGGGTTGACATCTGAATGAGGCTGGATAGAGATCAGAGGGAGGCAACGGGCAACCTGTGGGAGAGGAAAGTGCAATGCAAGTGCTCACAGGGTATTAAACTCCCAACAGTGCAGCTGGAACAGAAACTAAAACCTGGTTCACAGTGGCCCAAAGGACTTAAAGAGACAGCTCTCCAAAAATAAATAAAGTGTCAAGAAGCGCATGAAAAGACGCTCAGCATCACTTCTTGGTAAGGAACCACAATTAGAAACCCTCTGGCTGGCTGAACTCAAAACAGGAAATAACAAGAGTCAGTAAGCAGGTGGAGAAACTGGAACCCTTGTGACTTGGTGGTTGGAGTATAAAATGGTATGACCACTAGGGAAATTAGTGTGGCCGTTTGTAAAGAAATTAAAAATAGAGTTACCATGTAAGCCAGCAATTTTACTTCTCAGGGTGTATATATATATATATATATATATATATATATATATATATATATATATATATATATATAAAGGAAGGGGAGTAGTACCCACAAGAGCCAAAAGGTAGAAGCAATCCCAGTGTCCGTGAATGGATGGACACAAAATGTGGTGGAGCTACACAGCGGGACATTACTCAGCCTGAAAACGAAGGATGCGGAACACAGGCTGCCGTATGGGTGTACTGGCGGAATGTACCCTCAGGGAACAGAAGAGTCACAAATACTGTGACTCTGCGAACTTGAAGTTCCCGGAGTCTTAACTCGGATCGCTACCAGCACTGGCCGGGACAGGAAGAGGTTGCTGGATGGGCACAGATCTTCAGTTTGTAAGACAAGACTTCTAGAGACTGGCTGGGTAGCAATGACGAATGTGCACCAAAAGTGGTGCAGGTAGTAAAGTGTAGGTTAATTTTATTTTACCACCATTAAAAATTTACTTGAGGACCGGAGGGTTAGCTCAGTGGTTCCGGCGCCTGCCTCGCAAGCGCAAGGACCTGAGTTCGATCCCCAGTTACCACATATAATGCTGGGCGTGGTGGCTCACGCCTGTAATCCCAGCACTCGGGAGGCAGAGACAGGAGAATTGCTGAGTTCGCGGCGGCTTGCCTGGGCACCATAGTGAGCTCAGGGCCAGCCTGAACTACAACGCGAGA
>PVIC010016353.1:0-34035 GCA_004025085.1 Thryonomys swinderianus | reverse complement strand
ATATTTAGATCTTACTACTAAGACACATTTGAGGAGCCTTAATGATACTTCTTTTCTATCTTCTCTGGTCATTCTTCTCTGATAGTTCCTATGGCAGAATCCCACAGTAAATTCATCCGGTCATGGGCCTTTTTGCCTTTCAGTCTCATTGCTTAGTATTGACTTGTTTAGACTTTGTATGTCTTCTTCATTCAGTTTATGCTGACTATATGTGTTTAGGAATTTACCCACTTCTTTCAGATTCTCCATTTTGTTGGTACAGAAAATTTGAAAATAATTTCTTCTGATTCTGTGGATTTCAGTGGCATTTGTCCAGTTTTACCTTCTCATATGTACTTTTATAAATTGGGGCCCATCTTTCTTTTGTTAAGTTGGCTAAGGTTTATCAATCTTTATCTCTTCAAAAAACCAACTGTTTGGGTTTTTTTTTTTTTTTTGGGACAGGGTCTTGCTTTGTAGTTCAGGCTGGCTCTGAGCTCACTATGTAGCCTAGGCAAGTTTCAAACTCAGCAATCCTCCTGTCTCTGCCTCCCACGTGCTGGGATTAGAGGTGTGAGCCACCACACCTGGCATTGTGGTATGTGGTATTGATAGTTGGTGGGCGTGAGTCTCCACGCCCAGTATTGTATGTGGTTACCGGGGATCGAACTCAGGACCTTGTGCTTGCGAGGCAGGTGCCGGAACCACTGAGCTAACCCTCCGGCCCATGTTTGGGTGTTTTTTGTACCAGGAATGAAACTGAGGGTCTCATGCTTGTTACGCAAGTTCAGTGCCACTGAGCTACATCCCTGAACCGAGAGCCAACTCTTGGACTCACTGATCATTGTAATTTTTTTTTTTAGTTTCAATTTCACAATTTTCTGCTCTGGTCTTTCCATCTATGGTTTGGGATCTTGTTTATGCTTATTTTTCTAGAACCTTTAAATGCTGTTTTGGCTTATTCTGTTTTACTAATATAGGCACTTATAAATGGTTATGGATAGCTACTTTATACTTAATTTCAAAAAGTCTTTATTTCTCCTTCCGTTTTGAAGAATAGCTCTGTTGAATAGAGTAATCTGAGTTGGTGATTATTTTCTTTCTGTGTACAAAAAAGCTTAATTCCAAGTCCTTCTGTCCATTACTGTTTTTGTTGAGAAATCCACCATTACTCTGGATGGGTTTGTCTTAAGAGCTTTGGGACTTACAACGGCTTTTAATACTTCTTCTTCTTCTTCTTTTTTTTTTGCTGTTGTTGTTCTGAGTTTCTGGCATTTGACTATGATGTGTTAGGGAAAGGTTCTTTCTTGGTCATGTCTGTTTGTGATTCCAGATGCCTTTTTAACCTGGTTACTTATCTTGAATCCCCAGAGTTGGGAAAATTTCCATAAGAATTTCAGTGAATACTTTTTTAAAGCCAAAATCTCATACTTCAATCTTTTCTTTTAGGCCAATGACCCTTAATTTGTTTCTTTTAGATTCGTCCAGAAATTCTTGTGCAATCTGCTCAGTGGTACTTACTCACTTTTATTTGACCCTGTCTGAATGTTCTAGCACTTCCCCCTCATTTTCATCTGCTACCCTTCTTCTGACTGATCTTGTTCACAGCCTAGAGTTGCAGGTCAGGTTTTTATTTGACTCATTAAGGTTTTTATTTCCAGGATTTCTGGTTGGTTTTTTTCAGACCATTTATCTACTTACTGAAATATATTTTCTTTTTTTGAGACAGGGTCTTGTGATGTATTACAGGTTTTAACACAGCACAGTTATCCTGCCTCAGCCTTCCAAATGCTGAGATTACAGGTACACACCACCATACCCCGGAGGTGGTCTTTTATATTCTGCATTGAATTCTTTTTTTTTAAATTGAATTCTTTATTGGTACAATTTATATACATCTCACAATCACACATAACATTGGGGAATTTGTACCAATATATGATACAAGTCAATTCTCATTTTTACTCATATCCCCACCTGCCCACACCTCCCCACCTCCTATATACATGCTCTTTTATTTTCTTTCAGAATCATATTTATTCCTTCCCCTCATTACATCCCCATACCAAATTTCCCATTCTACAAAAATTGTCATACTTTCTAGAGTTCATTGCATCTACAGGTGCTCATATCAAAGAGAAGATCCGGTATTTGCCTATCTGTGATCTATTTAGTGTAATAAATAGATCACAGATATGCATTGAATTCTTTAATGCAAGTAGTTGCTTATTTGTCTTTTTGAGCTCATTGATCATTTTAACTATTAATTTTTTTTTTCTTGGTACCAGGGATTGAACTCAGGATTTTGAGTTTGCTAGGCAGGCGTGGCACCACTGAGCTACACCCTTGGCTTTAACTATTAAGTTTTAAAATTCTTCGGCTGGAATTTCAATCACTTCAGCATCTGTACAGCAGGTTTTGGGTAGTATCTTGCCTCCTTGTTTTCGGATTTCAGTGTTTCTGTGTTAAGGTTTTTAGCATGATTGGGTAGCATATCTTTTCCACTGTCACATGGGGCCCTTTCTCGTAGGTTGTGTCTTCTTGGGAGTGTCCCAGATTAAGGGTATGTCTCTCAGAGTTTCCATTCAACCTATGCCGAGGGCTCGATTTAGCCCTTAGGGATACGCTGAGAGAGAAATACAGTCATGGTAGCTTTGAAAAAAAATATGCATCAATGACATTCAGAATATTTCAAAAGCAGATAAAGGAGAAGAGAGGTAGAAAAAAAGAACAGAAAGAAAAATAAATTCAGAAAGAAGCTAGTAATAATATCTGAAAGGGAAAAAGTGAGGAGGTAGAAGTGGGTATTTTGGAGGGAAATAAAGAGTAGAGAAAGGGCGTATAAATGAGAGGCTGAGAAGGAAGAGGGAGATTGTATCCAAGTATTGATTGAATGGTCCCACGCATGTAGCTCTTCTGAGGGAGATCCGTTAGTGTGGGAATGTGCGATCACACGCGGTGGGTGCTACGGAGCAAAAGCACACGATTAGCACAGCCATAGTGTATCTGTGCGTAAGTCTATGAAAAGTTCAACACCTGTCACACAAAACAAATTGTATACTGATAAAAGAGCAAAAAGGCCAAACATAAGAGAAGAGCAGTTGTCCTGGCTTGTTGCTTGGGGTAAATATTCCTGTGCATTTTTTCCCTGCTGCTGTCTTTGGACCGTTGGGTCCAGGCGCTTCCGCTGTCCCCGGCGTCAGTGGTGGAGGCGATCTTCCCTCTAGTGACTCGGAGCCTCGCGTTCCGGGCCTCCGCCCTCCTGTGTGTCCCTGGCTACCGCTTCTCGCCGGGCCCAACGCCCTCACCTGCACAGCCTCTGTCCCCTCACCCGGCGCCCGCGGTCCCGGCTGCGCCACACGCCTGTGTTTCTCTCTGGCTGCTGCTTCCTGCTGTTCCGGGTGCCAGGGAGCCGGGAGGCTGAGCCTGGGCGGTCCGGCCCGTGACGTGGCACTGCTGGCCCGCACGCGGTGTCCCGAGGCGGCGTCCCCTCAGGGCCCGTGCTGCAGGCATGCACGCCCGCGGCGGACCGTCTGCTTCGTCCCTGCGCGCCCGCAGCTGCTCGCGGCCCGCTGCGGCCCCGGGTCTCCGCCTGGCGCGGAGGCTCTCCCCGTGGTAGCTCTGGTTCCGGGCGAAGTCCCGGTGGGAAACTACTCTTCTGGGCCAGGGCTGGGAGGTGACTGCGGTATCTGCCGTCCTGGTTACTTCCCAAAAGATTTCTTTTTAAAACTGATCTTATTGGTACATTGTATATACACATCATGATCACCATCGACACTGAGAATTTGTACCAGTACACAACACGACTTGGTTCTCCTTTTTTCCATTCCCCTTCCCACCCTCCAGTCCCCCCTATATATATAAGCTTTGTTTCCTTTCTTTTTTGTTAAAACATTTGACGGTTTTTTAAAAATTTCCCCTCTTGGCTCACTCCCCGAAGCGTCTGCGCGTTCGCAGAGCAGCTCGCTCTTGGCGCGCCCGGGGCGGAGCCTGAGCAGGAAGGGCTCTCCGTGACCCCGTGACCCCGTGACCCCGTGACCCCGGGCCCAGCGCGTCGCGGGGGGGGGGGGGGGACCTGCGGCGGGGCCGGCACCGACAGCGACGGCGACCCAGTGGGGTGCCCTCCCGAGCTTCTTCCCGCGCGACAGCATGGCGGTCTCCGGACTTGTTCCCGGGCAGCGTCCTCGCTGGGGGTGTTTTGCTTCTGCGTCTAGCTTGCCCGGTCCTTCCTTCTCCTGCCCACCCTCCCCGTGGGTCGTAACCCGCTGGGGCTGGCGGCTGCGCCTTACACCCTCGCAAGGGACCAACCGCCCTTATCTCCGGGCGTTGCTTCCTCTGCTCGTGACCCGAAAGCCGGTCTCAAGTCTGAAGCGAAGACTCGGGAGAGTAGAGGTTCCTCCTTTTTAGAAGCACGGATGGTTAGCTTCTGTGAGTGGGGAGCAGGAGAAAGAGGGGGTGCAGGGAAGGGAGGGGAATGGGGAGAAGAGGAATTAAGATACATGATGTACAGGGACAGATTCCCCGTGATAATTAGTGATCAGTATGCATGACACATATGTACTGATAAGTACAAAGTTAGAAACAGTCACAGGTTGTCAGCCTGCTGGGAGGGCGGTGGCTTTCCCCACCCTTTCCCGTGGTTGCTGTTGTCCTCCCTCAACTTACAGAGGAAAATTGAGGAGCTGAAGCCATCTGCGGACCTGGGTGCTGAGCCTCGTTCCTCAGGCAGCGGACGAGGATTGGTTGGTGAGCCTGGGCCTGGAGGCTCGGCGCACTGGAGACGGATGATGGTACCGGCCTGCAGTGCCTTGGTGGGGTCCGGGAAGAGGACTGACTTCCGGACAGACCCCAGCAGGAGGACTCCAGCAAGGGCTAAGAGGGAGCTCGCAGAGGCCTAGCTGGTGTTGGCTCTCTTCTGTCAAAAATCGTCAGAAACCTCCCAGGAAGGATGTGGCCTGTGTGCTTTCTGAGAAGTAGAGCGTGAGTGTCTGGGCCTTGTCCTTTTTTTACCCTCCGCCCTCAGCACTGGGGGGGGGGGGGGGAGGGGTGAGCAGCTGCAGAAACAGCGCTTGCTCCGCTCACCTTTCCATTTATGGGTCACACGACGTGAGGGATGAGGAAACATTGATGCATGAGGTTAAAAACTGAATTTGGTCATTGAAAATGATAAGAAAGCAGCAAGATCTTCTGAGGTGTTATGGGATAGAGTAACAACATGACATTTGAAGAGAAGGTTTGGAAAATAACGAAACCATTTCGTCTTATGTACTACATGCTCCACTCTTGAATTTTTATCTTGCTTTGGATTACAAGTTGTGGGAGAGCAAGACTTTGTAGCCCCCACACTTAGTATACAGAAGGGGGTTCAATAAATATGTGTTGAATGAATAGATAAAGGAATATAAATGTAGATAGGAACATACTAAAAAAGGAAAGCTGTCACATATAATGAGTTATTTTAGATAATTATGTACTAAAATTTGTGAGTTATTGAGAAATGAGCTGGTCTGTGTCTATCCAAGAGAGCGAAGCCGTGTGGCAGCTTGGACAGGGAAAGTTTAATAAAGAGGAATGTTATAAACTGAGGATCCAGGTCTGTGTTGGAGTGTGTGTTTAGCATTTCTGGGATCCTGGGTTCCTCCCTCAGCCACAAGAAATGTAAAGATTACGTGTAGAGATGGTGCAGAGGGTGTGCGAGGAGAGGAAGAGATTGCTAAGGAAACTAAGGTTAGCTGCGAGTGCTCAGAGCGAAGCCACCCCCCAAAAAAAACCTGGGTTGCGTTTCAGGCCTCGGTGGCAAGGGTGTGGCCTGGCTCCCCAAGTGGCAGTGGTTGCCATGGGGCCGCTTTGGGAAGCTTCCTGGAAATCTGTCTTCTAAGCTACCTGAGGAAGCTGTTCATGGGACAGTCTCAACAGGGACACCTGTAAAACCGCCAGCACGGGCTCCTGGGTGTCAGAGATTATTGTATGTTGTGGCAGCTGCATGCCAGGAAGCTGCCATGCTGTAGGAGGTGGATGTCAGAAAAGAATCCAGATGCTGGAGCTTCCAAGATGCTATTGATTAGAGTCTAAAGACCGAATTGATTTTATTAGTGATTATGAATTGAGTAGGTACAAAATAAGGTCAAGACTTGTACTTGAAATTTTACTTCTTTTCTCTAAGGTTAGACTATAAGGCTGGTGTGTGGGCTCGGTGTTGGGAGTACAGAAGAAAAGTGCTCTCCAGGAATTAGGTAGGACACGCTAACTGGTGAGATAAATTCAGAAGCCCGCCGAACAAAGTGACCTTGTCCCAAGTTAAACTACAGATGAGCGTGTGTATTTCGAGGCTGAAAAGGTTTCCCAAAAAGTGTCCTTAGACTCTCCTCTGGTGAGTTTTCCGCTGTATTCACAGAGCCTGAGTTAGGCCAAGTTGAGGTTAGAGGAAACTGAACTTTATCTGGAAAGCCTTCTGGTTGGTTAAAAGGAAAGTCAGGGGCCAGGGATTTAGCTCAAGAGGTACCACACCAAACTTGGATGCACAAGGGCCGGAGTTTGATCCCTGGTACTGAAAAAAAGTCAGAAGACCTGACCTGATGTAAAGTCACCACTATCCTGTGGAACAGGTATTGCGACCTCCCCTCACAGCAGGATAGGCTGAGGCTGCAGGGAGATGACAGTTGGTCTTGGCACATGGCTAGGACTAAGTGCAAGGCTGAGATTGGAACCTGCCCTGTTTCTCCAAGCTCTGAAGACACTGTCTGTGTGGCTGTGGTATCTCTACTATGGCACAAAGCTTTATTTTTGAGAGGGAAATTTTGAAACTTAATTCATACAAATGAATGATTTTGGTTTTCTCTTGTTGGCGTGTATTGCTTTTCTTTTTCTTAAAAGACACTTTTTTTTTTTTTGAGACAAGGTCTTGCTTTGTACTTCAGGCTGGTCTTGAATTGACTGTGTAGCCCAGGCTGGTCTTGAACTCACAGTAGTCCTCTTGCCTCAGCCTCTCAAATGCTGGGGTTTATAGGCATGTAGCCATGCCCAACTAGAGGCCAAGTCGAGTTCTGATCAACATACAGAGAAACCCACATATGCCTAATGTATACAATGTTTACAAATTGCCTATGCTTTCTTTTCCTCTGCTCGCACTGCAGTGGTGTGCAAGACACTATCTTATGATTCAGTGTCTTTAACTGTGGTGCTTCTTTGGCTTTGGTGCCTGGTGTGATGGCCACTGTGTACCTCTCAGCCTTGACACCTAGGATCCTTCTTATTGCAGAACTGAAGAGGCCAGAGCTTGCCCTAAAAGACATGTAAATAAGAATGTTTAAACCAGGGAGATGTCTGCTGTGAGTGGAAACAACCAGATATTGCTGTATTATGAGAACAGGGGAAAATGTGAGACTAGAATAAACAGTTGTTACTGCACTGACACTAAGAAAGAGGTCATGGTTTCTGAATTAAGCTTTCTCTCTAGTGTCAAGTAGGTAGAGAATATGTTGCTTTTTGAAAAAGGTTGCTAGGGAATGAAACGCACCCTTGATTTGGGCCACTCCTCACTGAATATAAAGTCTACAGAATGGAATTCTGTCACAAGCTGTCTAAGTGTTCATTCACTTAGTCTCATTTTAATCTTGATGGGTTTCTGAATAATTGACACTTTCTCCAGACTGACTCCAGCAACTCCACCCTTCCAAACATTAGTTTCTCATTTGGATTTATTATAGGTAGAAAAGCCAGCTAGACATATGTAGGCAGATAGATAGGACTGGCCCTTGAAAAGAAACAAAAAAACCAACTTGGAGGTTACTGCTGGGGGAGACAAGCTACCTCACCCATGTTAGATAAATAGCTCATTGAAATTCCAAACAGGCAGCCATCAGATATTCTAAAGAAGGCACAGACCTCCTGGGGTGGAGGGCTGACACTTTAACCCACCTCCCGGGAAAAGAGTTAGAGTCAAAATTCCTGTTTGATTGTTATAGCCTAGCTACCTCTTTTAAAATCTCATTGGTGGCCCCTACTTTTGAACCCACCCCACCTCGTGATTTTGGTCCATAAAATCCCCCTAAAAAAAGCAATCCTGGGGTTACCCACTTTCCGGGTCCCCCCTTCTGTCTCTCTTAAGGCAGAAGCTTTCTCTCTCAATAAAATTTTCCTACTCAAACCTCCGTCATTCCTAAAATTCATTCTTCGATTTTTAGAGAACACGAACTCGTGTTTCAGGTGGGGAGTTAGGCCT
Organism: Thryonomys swinderianus; assembly: GCA_004025085.1. Taxonomy (NCBI): domain Eukaryota; kingdom Metazoa; phylum Chordata; class Mammalia; order Rodentia; family Thryonomyidae; genus Thryonomys; species Thryonomys swinderianus. Next base: position 25,835 of record PVIC010016353.1, on the reverse strand, counting down.
TAACTCTCCTGCGTCAGGTTCACTACTTCCACACACTGACCATTTTCTGTATTACTTGTTCTCATAAAAGAGTTTATAATACCAAGGAGGGTATACCATGAAAATGTCCATATGTTGTCCTTTTAAAAAATATTTTTAGCAATGAGACCAGGAATGGGCTATATCTGAATTTCTGTACTGTTGCTTTGGGAGAATTCAGCATTTAAAACCTAACTGTTCTCAGTAGCATTGCAGAGAGCTAAACGTGTGGGTGCCATTGTCAAGCAGACCTGAGTTTGAGCTCAGTATTAACAATGGCTGCTTATTAATTTGGCTAAGTCACTCACCCTCCTTGAGAATCACTTTCACTATCCCCAAAATGGCTATAGCCGGTCCCTCCTGTTGATCCATGTGTTGGCATGAGGTGGGATGAGTTTGGCAAATGGCCTTGGACCCCCTCATCCCTCCCCCTGGGCGAGCACCCTTGGCTGCCCCCTCACTGTCCAGGTTGTGCCATCTCCTCCTCCTTGCTCTGCTCCTGAGGGCCTCCAGCCGTTGGGCTTCTGAAGGGTCAGGGGGACTTGGGGTTGGCCAGCGTGACCTCGGTACTTTGCCCAACCTTCCCTTCTGATGACTATTCTGCTTTTCTTGTGCCGTTGAGAGTGGGAGGGGTGAATGCCCCAGCTCAGCCCCATTCCTTACGTTTCCCTAAACCCTGTCTGCCTTTCTGTGAGTAGCACCTTTATCTCCTGATGGCTCTGTGTGCATGTGATGCTGTCACTCTCTCTCCTGGCTTCCACAGAGCCACTGGGGAGAACTGCGATTCACAACAATTGGTTTTCTTCATAATCGTACATGTTTAATTGCATGAATTTAAAAGTAATTCTGAGAAAGCCTCTATGAACTTCACAGGACTTCCGAAGGGGATCATTGTATAAGGTAGGTTAAGAATGGGGCTAGTTTTACTAGGCTTCCTCTTCCCCCAGTGAGCGAACTTTTTCTGGGGTTGTGAGGTGGGCATATTAATACCCATTTTATAGGTGACTCATGAAGTTGATAAGTGCACAGCACTTGGTTGTCCTATGGTAACCATTACCAAGCACTGTCCTGTTACTCTAGTATCATAGCAAGAGCACAAATGCTGTAGAGTCTTCACTTTAAAGCAGTAATTGTAAATAGCAGAAAATGGGGGAAAAGGTTCTTCTCTTTTGCAGTTTTCCCAACCTATTTAGGGGCAGCTTCAGCTAATATATTCATATTGGCTTCTGTTCCTAGGCAGGATATTCAGGTCTTATTTCTGCTGCCTTCCAGCACTCATGTATGTAACTGCTATCCCCCCCTTTGGTAAGTTTTTCACCCACTGATGCCTGTTTTGCCCTCAGCACAGTGCTTACGAGATTAAATCTTTGACATAGGGTTCATTATTCTGCTGTTTTATCCGTCTGAATTAAGCTGCCATAGATTGTCATATATGTGTGGTTGGTTATTTCAAGCCAGAATGACACTCTTTTAAAGTTGAAGAAACGTGATCAGAAGAAAATTGGCAGATTAGGAGAGAAGGTGTTTAGTTAATAAAAGGAGATGAAAGAGAGGCGGGAAATGGATTTCAACTCGAGTTAGACAAAGCATCCCAGAAACACATTTTGAGCTTGAAGTTCACTTTTGGCTGGTTAGAATTTTTATGTTGTTTTTGTAGTAATCATTGGTTGAATTGTATTTCTCAGAACTTAAAGGCTGGTTTGTATGAGGCATTATGAGTCAATGAAATGGAAACTGAATGTTGTTTGAACAGTTGATATTTAAGTGATTGTTGTTGTTTTAAACTTTGAAGCACATTTTTACAATTGAGTAAGTTACATGTGGGGAGTGATGGAACACACTGACAGTGTTTTGTGCTGAGAGCGAAGCCTTTTTATTGGCGGAAATTTAGTGTTCATGTTCCTCAGGGTTGAACCTTGGGTTTGGGTCAAGGACCTTCACCCTGGCCTCAGAATCCAGCAGGTAGAGAAGCCCCAGTCATCTTTACATTGAGTCGAGTTTCCATTGTGTTTGGGTTAACAAACGGGCAGCTTTCAGAGATGAGGAAATACCTTGCAACTTTGAAAATTTCCCCAGGAATTGCGGACAACCCTGAACCTAGTCAGTCTTTATCGTGTAAGGCATTTCCAGCCTGCAAATAACTTTAAAAAAAATTTTTTTTAGTGCTGTACTTTGAGCTCCAAAGGCTAGTGGCACAAATAAGGACTTTGGAATCAGCAAACTTGGGATCAAGTACTCCTTCTGCCTTTCATTAGCAGTGAGATCCTAGGAGGTAGACGAGTCCCTGCTGCCTTGCTCTACTCATTTGTTAAATGAGAATCATAAAGGCTGCCATGAGAGCTTGGTTTGAGATCCCGAGTCAGTGAAAGTCAAGGGTCTCCCATGGTCATAGCACAAGTGCAGGACAGATGCTGTGACTGTCTTGATCTTTTGTTTTGTCTCTAACTTTTTGATGTTTAAATGCTATATTTCTAAAAGGAACAAACACTGAAAGGACTAGACTCTAGGTGCTGGGTTGGTACAAGATGGGGAATTGTTGAGTTGAATTGGATGAGTCATGTTTACTCTTCGGGGATCCTCTCATTGTATCTAAATCAACTTTGCAGAGTCCATGAGAGACACGTAGTGGACAGAAACAGGTGGTGTGTGTACAGCTGCATGTGCTTGCAGGTGTGCAGGTGTGAGGAGACAGGGCAGCCGTGGGTACAACAAGCTTGTCTTGAAGGACTGGACACCCTGACGCTGAGCACGACCTGCAGAGAGGCTGCTGGGAAGGAGGTGGAAAGTGGCCTCCAGTTAGGAAGGGGCTTAATGAGAGAGTAGGTTCTTGAATGTCTCTTATGAGCCAGTGATTGGAAATGAAATAGAACAAAATGAAAGGTTTGGGTAAGAATGTGGAAAAAAGGGTACTTGGAGCTCTGGAGCTCAGCTATATGTATTCCTTTTGGCCCAGTGATTGTACCTTAGGAAAATATTTAAAAGAGTACAGAAAGATACAAATATACAGTATATACACATATACCACATATATATGTCTATAATGATAAAAGAACAGTAACAGCTTAAATTTTTAATGAGTGAAAGTCATTTAACATTATATAATAGATTACTGGGAGACCATTTAAATATTTTATATCTGTATTGATATGTGAAGAGGTTAATAATACAGTTTTAGTTAATACAAATATTTAACCACATCCTCAGGGAGATGAAGATATTCAACTCTTTTGTTTAGTACCTGAATTTTACCCCAGCTTTGAGCCCCTATCTCATCAAACTTCAACTGCTTGACTTTTTTCATAGACTTTGAAGTTTTCTCACGTATTTCAGACTTACAGATGGTAGATTCTCTACTCAACTCAGTTCCTTTCTCCCCAGGGTACCCCTACATTTTGGATGTATATGTTTGTGGCTTTAGGGAAGAAGTTTGGTCAGTGACAATTTTGTTTCCATTTGTGGAAACTGGAAAACAAGTTATCTCACTATCACATATGGTGGTGACATAGGAGGACAGCGTTTTAGAACATTCCCATCCCAAAGAGAGAAATGGAAGGTTAAAAAAAAAGTTCCCCAGCAATTTTGAAATCTCGTATAGCAAATTCTATTAGGTTTGAAAAGCAGAAAGTCATTCTTGGTACTTGAGACCTCCACGTTCTGTGATGATGTAACATCATCCGAGAGGTCTCTGCTCCTTGTTATTCTCCCGCTGATGTCTCACATGAAGGTAGGTGACTTTCTGTGGCCTTTCTCCTCTGGTCAAGATCCCAAGCAGGGATCTAGGAGGCTCCCACATCCACCCCAAACCGGCCTGGAGTGATAGTTCTCAGTGGGTGTAACAACCACCTGGAGGGGGTGTGAAATGAGAATTTCTGATTCAGCAGGACTGAAGTGCGGCCTGAGACTTCGATTTCTAAGAGCTTCCTAGGTGCTGCTCTTACTGTCGGTACAGGGACTGCACTCTGAGACCAGCGGGAGGATGGTCTGGCACGCAAAGTCAAGTACCTTCTCCAAAATCAGCATACTGCTTCTCCCCTTCTCAGACACTTTTCTCTGGGATCCAGTCCTTTTGTCTCTTTCTAGCTCTTTATTTATGGTAAGAAAGATTTATGCTTTGAAACATTCCTTCAGAACTTTCATCTTTGGTATTCAAATCTAAGTTTTGGCATGAAATCAGTTTTCTTTCTAAAAACTTCAAGTTTCTCCTTCTGAGATTATTATTGGGCAGAAATTTCAAAAGCCTACTGAGAGGGCCGGAGATTTAGCTCAGTGGTTCCAGCGCCTGCCTTGCAAGTGCAAGGCCCTGAGTTTGATCCTGGTAACCACATACAATGCTGGGCATGGTGACTCACGCCCACCAGCCATCAGTACCACATACCACAGTGCCAGGTGTGATTACAGTGCCATACCACACCTATAATCCCAGCACTCGGAAGGCAGAGACAGGAGGATTGCTGAGTTCCAGGCTTGCCTGGGCTACATAGTGAGCTGAGGGCCAGCCTGAACTACAAAGCGAGACCCTGTCTCAAAAAAAAAAAAAAAATTGCTACTGAGAAATTCACAAGTCTTTTTATTTTGCTTTTTAAAAATTGACAAGTAAATTTTGTATGTTATTATGTAGAACAGGATAGTTTGAAACATTTACATACTGTGCAACATCTAATGGGCTGGTTCACATATCCATTAGCTGGCACGCTTAACTGTTTTTGGAGTGAGCACATTTAGAGCTACCCTGCTTTAAAAAATACTACATTGAGAGGGCTGGGGATTTAGCTCAAGTGGTATCACTCCAACCTTGGATGCACAAGGGCCCAAGTTTGATCCCTGGTACTGAAAAAAAAAAAATACTACATTGTGACTGGCTATAGTTTCCAGGTTGTATAGTAGATGTCCTGAAGTTATTCCTAGCTGAAATTGTGTATCCTTTGGAAAACATCTCCTTCATTCTTCTGCCTTTTGATTCAGAGAACTGGTATTCTACTGACTATTTCTAGGAATTAACTTATTTAGTCCCTACTTAGAAGTGAGATCACGAAGTATTTTATTTGTCTTCCTTTGTCTGTTTTTTTTTCATGTAGCAAGATGTTCTAAGTGACTACTAATGACAGGATTTCCTTCCTTTATTAAGGTGGAACTGAGGCACACAGCCAAGGCAGTTGGGCATGGCTTGTCACTTGCCGAGACTTGTTAATAAGCCGTGGAACAGCAGCTCCAGGCCCCAGCACCTGGCCCCACCTTCTTAGCATGAAATCCAGTGAGCCTTGATTGATGGCTCAGATCTAATGTCAGAGGAAAGAAAAGATGGCAGCCACTGACTTTGCCTCCATGACTGTCTTGTGCTTGGAGTAGCCCCTCTTGTGCAGGATGTACTGTGTCTTCTCTTTTGTCCTCCAAGAATCCCTTTCTCCTTGGACACTTCTTTTGTGCTTCTTCTTCGTCTTCTTCTGCCCTAAAATACATGTTAAACCTTACATTCAGCAATTATTTTGACCACTTGTTCATAACAGACAGGAAGTGTGTGGAAAGCACTGCTGGTCGCCTCATCTTGTAACACGCTAGGTGAAGTCATCCCGGTGGTAACATGTGGAGTCTGGAGGACCTAAGGCTCTTTGGGGCACAGTTTCTCTCTCTGAAGTTTGTGGACTAAGGACTAGTTCAGTTTTATTTTTCCTTTCTCCTCCTTAATTCTTTTCGTGTTCCTTCTGTGCTAGGATGGACAGGGAGAGGCAGGGAGGTAGAGAATGGTAAAAGTTCAAGGCAGCTGCAGACCCCCTGGCCCTGCCAGTGCACTGAGAGGACAGCTCTGGGGAAGCATGAGGCTGTGGGCTCTGCTCAGACCGCAGTGCCTTGAAAGTGGAGATCAACAGCAAAACAAATTCCAAGATCTTCACAAACAAGTGGAAATTGAACAGGACATTCTTGAACAACCAACGGGCCACAGAAATTAAAGAGAAATTAAGCTGTTTCTACAATTAAATGATAATGGCAGTGTAAAATACAGGAATCTGTGGATACAATGAAAGCAGTTCTGTAAACAGCAAACTCGAACAACCCAACGCTGAATGTTGAAGTACTAGAAAAAGAGGAGCAAGATAAATCCAAAGCTTGTACAAGGGAGGAAATTATAAAGATTAGAGCCTAAATTAATGCAGTGGAGATTAAGAGAATGATACAAAATATCAAGTCAAAGAGTTGGTTTTTTTGAAAGAATAAATAAAATTAACAAACTCTTAGGCAACCTTATTCAAAAAGGGAAAGGCTCAGATCTGTGCAGTCAGAAATGAAAAGAGGAAAATCATCACAGATCCAGCAAAAATTTAGAGGATAATAAACACCAACTTTGAGAACTCGTATGCCCATAGGTGGAAAACATATAAGAAATGGATATATTTCTAGACACATATGAACTTCCTTAGTTGAATGAAGATGATATAAAAACGCTATACATCCCAAAATCAAAATAGGAAGCTGTGCTCTTTTTTTTTTTTTTGAGACAGGGTCTTGCTTTGTAGTTCAGGCTGGCTCTGAGCTCACTATGTAGCCCAGGCAAGCCAGGAACTCAGCAATCCTCCTGTCTCTGCCTCCCGAGTGCTGGGATTACAGGCGTGAGCCACCACACTGGCACTGTGGTATGTGGTATTGATGGCTGGTGGGCGTGAGTCACGACACCCAGCATTGTATGTAGTTACTGGGATTGAACTCAGGGCCTTGCGCTTGCGAGGCAGGTGCTGGAACCACTGAGCTAAATCTCCGGCCCAAAGCTGTGCTCTTTTAAAAATAGGTTAAAGGGATCTTTTAGGATTTCAAATTCTTGTTTATCTTATTTTAGAACCATAGTTTTCTTGTTTTGTACTGGGGAATGAACTAAGGACCTTGGACTTGCCAGGCAAGTATGGCAGCACTGAGCTACGTTTCTGGCCCTTCATCTCAATTTTCAAGTCTATAACATTGTGTGTAGTTCTGTCTAATTAGTTATCTTGCAAGTATCTGTAGTTGCATGTTTAGATCCATTCCTGATGCTATTTAAATGGCCTGTTTCCTTCTAGGCTAGACCTGATAGGTTTATGGATTTTAGTGTCTTTGTAAAGAACCAATTTTAAAAAGCTTTGCTTCTTCTTTCTTTTTTTTTAGACAGGGTCTGGCTTTGTAGTTCAAGCTGGCCCTGAGCTCAGTATGTAGCCCAGGCAAGCCTCAAACTCAGCAGTCTTTCTGCTTCTGCCTCCTGAGTGCTGGGATTACAGGCATGAGCCACCACACCTGGCTCTTGCTTTATTTTTGTTTTTCTTATAAATATCTGCTCTTATCTTCAATCTATTTTATTTTTATTTTTTATTCATTATTTAATTGAATTGAATTGAATTTTTATTTTCCCGTTTTATTGTATTTTTTATTTTCCTGTTAATTTATTATTTTATTTTATTTTATTTATTTTATTCTATTTTTATAGTACTCAGGATCAAACTGAGGCCCTTGTGCGTCCAAAGTTGGTGTGGTACCACTTGAGCTAAATCCCTAGCCCCTCAATCTTTATTTTTAAGTTGATTCTGCTGTTCGTTTATACATTTAGCTTTTATTCTTTTTCATTCAGTTACCAAGTAGATATTGGTGATAGTCTGTGTGCCAAACTCTAGTTCCAGATGTCAATCATAAAGTACTTAATAAAACAAAAACAACAAAGAGGCAAGTTCTCCTGGAGTTGAAATGTGGCTAGAGTCAGTAGTTACATGTGCTGTGGGGAAAAATAAACTAAAGAGAATAGAAAGGGGGTGACAGGGAGGTGCGCATAAGGACATGGACGAACCACAAGGATATTTCTGATGAATGGGAGCAGCAAAGTCAGTGGGACTGGAGAGCAGTATGTTTCGTGAGGGGGTGGGACATGGAGCCAACAAGAGTACCATAGTTTTGGAAGTTAAGATAGGATTGTTACTTAGTTCCCGTGTTCTAGGAAGCCAGGGGGTGAGAATGTGGAGAGTGCCTGGGGTCTAACATTTCCATGTGAATTTTTAGCCTGGGTTTGAAAAATCAGTGTTAACATATAAATTTCTTTCCCTCTAAGTTTTTCTGAACTGCATCTCAAAAGTTTCATTCCAAATATATTAGCGTGCATAGCTCAGAAGAGTGTTTAAAAACTTTTAAATATTTAGAGTTCCAGCAGACTTCTCAGCACAAACCTTAAAGATCAAGAAAGCTTAGAGTAAAGGGTTTCAAGCCCTCAAAGAAAGCAGCTCTGAGCCTAGACTAATATATCTTGCAAAATGACCTTTTAAAATTGATGAAGATACAAGATACTTTTAAGACAAAGAGAACCTGAAGAAAATTTGTGATCATGAGCCAGCACTGTAAAAATTCTCAAGTGTTGGGCTGGAGATTGAGCTCAGTTGTTCCATTACCTCCCTAGCAAGTGCAAGGTCCCTGGTAACCACATACAACAATACCGGGCCTGGTGACTCAGGCCCACCACCAATCAGTACCACACACCACAGTGCTGGGCATGGTGGCTCATGCCTATAATCCCAGCACTTGGGAGGCAGAGGCAGGAGGATTGCTGAGTTCGAGGCTTTCCTGGGCTACATAGTAAGCTCAGAGCCAGCCTGAACTACAAAGCAAGACCTTGTCTAAAACAAAAAAAACCCAAAAAACCCCTCAAGTGTACTGTTGGAAGAGACAGTGAAGTGAAAGATGCCAAAAGGGGTAGTGATATGAATATAGCAAGCAGGGTGAGAAGTTAAGTAGAAGGGGAAAAAGAATCAGCAACAGAAAAATAATGCGATGACAGGAATAAATCAGTATCTTTCAGTAATAATGCTAGGTGCAAATGGTTTCAACTCCCCAAGCAATCAAAAGATGCAGATTTGCAGACTGAATAAAAAATAAGACTCAGTGGTATGTTACATACAAAAAATAAATTTACTAAGAAAGCCCATGGGCTAAATTAAAGGATGAAAAACAATGTTCCATATATTAGGAGCCTTAAAATAAGCAGAGCCAGCTACTCTTTTGCAATGTAGACTTCCAGCCAAAATTGATGAAAAAAGGCAGAAGTCACTACATATTATTTAGGGAAACAATTTAAGAGGAGCTAAGATATATGTACAGAACTCTAGTACAGCCAACTTCATAAAACACTGTTGTGCGTAAAACTGGATTATCAAAAACATGAAGTAGGGACCTCAATATTCTATCACAAATAGAAAGATCAACAGCACAAAAAAGTTGATAAGGAAATAACAAAGTTGAACCAATCCATCAAATAAATGGTTTAATAGATATCTATGACATACTCCAACCAACAACAATAAAATACATTCCACAGATGTACATGGGACTTTCTCCAAAATAAATCATGTAGTAGCTCATAAAACATAGTTGAATCAATGCTGTACAAAAGAATTGAAATTGTCCCATGCATATTATCAGATCATAGTGAAATGAAACCAGAAATCAGCACCAAACTAAGTCACAGAAATGATGCAAGTGCATGGAGATTAAACAGTATGATTTTGAATAACCAATGCATTATAGAACATATCAAGGAAATTAAATGGATTCTAGAATCTAATGATAACACCAGGGCAACTTATCGGAACCTGTGGGACACAGTGAAACAGTCGTAAGAGGGAAGTTTATAGCTGTGAACGCACATGTCAGAAAAACAGGGCAAGTTCAAAGTTAGTACAAATAAATTCTAAATATAATTTGAGACTAAAAAATGTTACAAAGAATCAATGAATCAAAGAATGGTTCTTGGGAAGGGTAAACCAAATAGGTAAGCCCTTAGCCAAACTTGACAAAAGTAAAGGCCCGTATCAATGCAATTAGAAATGAAAAAGGTAAAATCTCCGTGGACAACAGTACAGGTTGTTAGGAACTACTTTGAAAATCTGCTTTTCAATATATTAGGGCATCCAGATTCCTAGACACATAGGAATTACAAATACTGAACCAAGACAATATAAAATCACTGAACAAGTCAATAACAGCAGTAAAATGGAGGCAGTAATAATAATTTACCAAATAAAAAAGTCTAATAACAGATGGATTTACCATTGAATTCTGTGAAAACTTAGGAGCAAATCTAACATTAATACTTCCTTAAATTCTTTAATGAAATTGAAAGAGTACTGCTAAAATCATTCTTGGAAGCTAGCACTACCTTAAGTCAAAAACCAGAGAAATACTCAACTAAAAGAGAAAACAATAGGCCAATCTTGTTCATGAACACAGATGCAAAAATACTCAGATATCTGAAAACAGAATGCAACAATAAAACAGATCGCATGCATCATAACCATGAGCTTCATCCCAAGGATACAGAGGAGAATTATACATACAGAAATCAAAAAATATAACACATCACAGAAACACAAGGACTAAAATTGTACTATTATTTCAGGAGACACACAAAAGCCTTTGACAACAAGTGTTCATCGGTTCATGAAGAAAATGTAACAGAAAGACCTTATCTCAATTTGATGAAAGCCATTTAGGACAAAACAGAAAGACCTTATCTCAATTTGATGAAAGCCATTTAGGCCATTTATATTAAGTAGAGAAAAACAGAAAGCTTTTCCTCAAAAATCAGGAAAAAGGCAAGGATGTTTGCTGTTGCCACACCTGCTCAGCATAGTACTTGAAACTTTAGAATAATCAGGTAGAAGAAATAAATGAAAAAAAGATACTGTACATATAAGAAAGAAAGAAGTCAACCTATACTTATTCATATTATTCACAGACTATGTGATCCTTTACATAGAAGACCCAAAATGTCCCCCCTAGACTACAAAATTAGTAAACAAACTGAACAGTGTATCAGGAATAAAGAAACTGTGTGCTAAAAATAGCTCTTCCAAGGGTGCAGGAAGTAGTTTTAGCTTGAAGTTTGCTGTGTCTTACGGATTCTCTGCTGAATTCTACAGAATTTTTTTTTTTTTTTTTTTGAGACAGGGTCTCGCTTTGTAGTTGAGGCTGGCCCTCAGCTCACTATGTACCCCAGGCAAGTCTCAAACTCAGCAATCCTGTCTCTGCCTCCCGAGTGCTGGGATTATGGGCGTGAGCCACCACACTCGGCACTGTGGTGTGTGGTATTGATTGCTGGTGGGCGTGAGTCACCATGCCCAGCATTCTATGTGGTCACGGGATCCAACTCAGGACCTTGTGCTGGCAAGGCAGGTGCCTGAACCACTGAGCTAAATCTCCAGCCCTGAATTCTACAGAATTTTTAAGACTGTTAAATCGCTGATACTTTCAAGTGCTTCAAAGAAATTGAAAGGGATGGAGCATTCCCAAACTCATTCATGGAATCAAGTGTTGCTCCGACTCTCAAACTGGTTAAAGACCCAATTAAAAAGAAAACTATAAGCCAATCTTCTTTCTGCCTGCCTGCTTTTCTTCCTTCCTTCCTTCTTCCCTTTCTCACTCCCTCCTCCCCTCCCTTCTTTCCTTCCTTTTTTCCTGATTGATTCCTTCCTTCCTTCCCTCCTCCCTTCCTCCCTCCCTCCCTCCCTCCCTCCCTCCCTTCCTTCCTTCCTTCCTTCCTTCCTTCACTTTATTGGTACTGAAGATTGACCTCAGAGCCTTTGCACTGAGCTGTGTTTCCACCCTCTTTTATATCTTTTATTCTGCAAGCTCTTGTTGAATTGCTAATTTGCAAATGGCTTCCCTTAGCCTCCTGAGGTACTGAGATTACAGGTTGCACCACAGTGGCTGGCTGTTGATCATAGGTCATCATTATGTTAATACAGGTATGCTAATATACTTTTGATGGGCTGGATGTTCTTTATACTATGCATCTCTAGACTGTATCCCTATTCTCTTTTTGGTCAGGAAGTTGATCATTATACAAGGTTGATCCCGTCTCCTTCATGTATCCTTCCAGCTGGAGTTAGCTACTGAAGGCCACTAACAAGCAGGAGAGAAGTTTATTCCTCTGGGTCTCTCTGTGGTTCTGTGGATTAGCAGTGGCTCTGCCATAGCTTCCAGGAACTTCTTGCTTCCAGTAAGGGATCCTTCCCTACTCTGTAAGGCTCAGAGGTAGTAAACCGGTTGTTGCAGCTTCTGGCTGGTTCAAGTTCCTGGTTGTCTTGCCGCTGGTTGGAGTCTGTACACTTACCACATGCGTCTTTAGTTAGCTCTTTGAGAGAATTGCTTGTTTCTTTGAGGGGTCAGGTCCATATTCATTCTTCCATTTTCACCTTTTTCTGTGTCTTTATGTTTTAGGTGTATTAGTTTAAAATAATACATTGCTGAAGATTTAAAAATCCAATTTGATAACTTTTATTTCTTAGTTACAGCCTTTAGTTATTTGTTATAAACATACATATTAGTAAAGTGGGTCAAATTAGTATCCTTATAACTATTGTTTTGGAAGTTCTTTATAGTTTCATGGTTTTTTAAGCTAATGTTTTTATAAATATTTTTGTTTTCCTAAGAATACATTGACAGTAGAATTATCTTTACTATTTAATGATTGATACATAATATTTATTGGGTATGACATGGTTTAATAGATGTATTTAATGTGTCGTAATCACATAAAAGTAATGGTTATGTTCATTACCTCAAACATTTATCAGGTCCTTGAGTGGGCACTATAAAAATCTGTTCTTTTCAGTATTTTGAAATACTCAGTTATTTGTTCTGAAACACAGTCACCCTACTGTGCTCTAGAAAACGAGATGTTATTCTTCCTAATGAGCTGCACCCCTGATCCAGAATCACCCTCTCTCCCTTGTTCCTCTCCCCCTACCTTCCTGGCTCTGGTACCCTCGAGCCTACTCTCTACTTATGTGGGGTCAACTTTTTTAGCTTCTACATATAAGTGAGAATATATGCCATTTGTCTTTCTGTGTCTGACATCTCATTCAACATAACATTCTCAGTTCATCCACTTTGCTGCAAAGGACAGGATTCATTATTTATGGCTGAATATTAATCTGCGGTACATATATGCCTCATTTTCTTTACCCATTCATTGAACACGTAGGTGGTTCCATATCTTGACTATTGCGAATAGTGTTGCAGTAATTGTGCAAGTACAAATGTCTTTTCAGTATGCTGATGGCATTTCCTGTGGATGTATGCCCAGTAGGGAGAATGATGGATCAGATGGCATGTCTATTTTATTTTTTGAAGGAATTGTTACACTGTTTTGCATAGTAGCTATGCCCATTTATCTTCCTACCAACAAAATATGAGATTTCTCCTTTTTCCATACCATTATCATCATTTGTTGTTTTTTTGCTATTTTTAAAATAATCACTGTTCTCACTGGGTTGATATATTTTATTGTGATTTTGATTTGTATTTCCATGATAATGATGTTAAGCCATTTTTCTTAAGCTCGTTGGCCATTAGTATGTTGTGAGAAGCATTTATTTAAACCACTTGTACATTCAAAAACTGTTATTCATATAATACAGTTCTTATTCTCTCATTTGATGTTACTCTTTTTCAGTATTTATTCTATCCTACCGTCTGTCTAATGTCATATGCTATTATTATTGTTTTATATGGTATTTATATTTCCAAGTATCTTTCGCTTTTATCTTTATTGAGTCACAGTCCTTCCTTCAGGGAGATTTTTCCTTAGGCTTAAAGAATATTCTTGAGTTTTTTCCACAGATCTCTTGATGGTAAACTCATTCAGCTTTTGTGAAGTTGAAATTTTTTTTTGAGACAGGGTCTCACTTTGTAGTTCAGGCAGTCCCTGAGCCCACTATATAGCCTAGGCAAGCCTTGAACTCAGCAGTCCTCCTGCCTCTGCCTCCTGAGTGCTGGGATTACAGGTTTGAGCCACCAAGCCCAGCATTTGTGGTATGTGGTACTCATTGCTGGTGGGCATAAGCCACCATGCCCATTATTGTTATGTGGGGTTACAAGGAATTGAACCAGGACCTTGCGCTTGCTAGGCAGGTGCCAGAACCACTGAGCTGAACCTCTGGCCTGTGAAGTTGAAATTGACTTTAATTCTTTTTTGTTTTTGAAAGAAAGTTCTTTGGGCATGAATGACCTAAAATGAGAGCTGTTTTTTTTTTTTTTTTTTTTTTTTTTTTGAGACAGGGTCTCGCTTTGTAGTTCAGGCTGGCCCTGAGCTCACTACTTAGCCCAGGCAAGCCTCAAACTCAGCCATCCTCCTGTCTCTGCCTCCTGAGTGCTGGGATTACAGGCATGAGCCACCAAGCCCGGCACTGTGGTATGAGATATTGATGGCTGGTGGGTGTGAGTCACCATGCCCAGCATTGTATATGGTTATCGGGATCGAACTCAGGACCTTGCCCTTGTGACACAAGTGCTGGAACCACTGATCTAAATGTCCAGCTTGAGAGCTGTTTTTTTTCTACACATTAAAGATATTCTTGCACTATCTTTTGGCTTCATTTATGCTTTTGCGATGGTAGCTATCATTGCCATTTTTATTTTTTTTGAGATGAGATCTCACCATGTAGTCCAGGGTAGCCTTGAACTTGTAGCATCTTCCTATCTCACCTTTCAGAGTCCTGGAATTATAGGCATGTGTCAGAAACAGTCCTATTTGGGAGAAATAACTGCACAATTGGACTATGACTAGGCTGAATTTTCCTGCCTGCAGACATACCTGGACCTGAGCAGTTAACTCTTCATCTTCACCTCTGGGAACAACAAAGACCCCAAGGGTCACACTTGCTGTGATGCTTCAGGGCAGAACTGCACTAGGACCTTCATTTAAATAATTCCTTATGGTTCTAGGATGTAAGAACATTCTGCTGTCTGAGTGACCAGTTGACCCATTGTATTTATTACTTCTGAAGTCCCAAACTACTGCCCTCTAAGTGACCTGTTAAATTGCTTGCTCCAAATGGACTGAATAAAAGGTGTGGCAAGCTTGGGTCTGCCATCTTTGCTACCCAGAGTAGCATGGATCAGGCCCAAACTCAGCTTCTTTTCTAGGTCTTATTTCTGCCTATTTATTATTTCACCTTGTGTTGTCAGAATCAAAGGAGACTAGAACTTACCGCAAAGGTTCTAGTTACATTTCCTTCCCCTATTTCCTACAGGCATGTGCCTCCATGCCCAGCTGCTCCCTTTTTATTATCTTTTTTTTCTTTAATATTCTGAAGTGTCATTTGAGACTTTTTTTTTGAGACAGGGTCTCACTTTGTAGTTCAGGCTGGCCCTGAGCTCACTATGTAGTCTAGGCAAGCCTCCAACTCAGCAATTCTTTTGCCTCTGCCTCCTGAGTGCTGGGATTATGTGTGAGCCACTGTGCCTGGCATTGTGGTGTGTGGTACTGATTGCTGTGTGAGTCACCACTGGCATTGTGGTATGTGGTTATTGGAGATCGAATTTGGGACCTTGCACTTGCAAGGCACATGCTAGAACCACTGAGCTAAATCCCTGGCCCGCTGTTTTGAGACTCTTAAAAACAAAAATCTACAAAAAAAAAAAAAGGAAAAAAAACCCTACAATGTTTGAATTACTATTTTTGACAATTGTAGGAAGTTCTCAGATCTGGTTTTCTGCAATGGCACTTCCTTCCCATGCTATCATTTCTTCCCCGATCTGTAACTAGATGGAAACTGGATGTTCTATATTCTCTATACCTTTAAAATAGTTGTATTTTCTATCTCTTTATATCTCTGGGATGTACTTTGGCTTATATTTTCAAAGTTGTCTTATTTCCTTAAACACATAAAATAATTTTGTTACTTCATTTTGTATATTATAGTTTCAACATGGGAAGTCTTTGTGGCCTTGGCATTATAATGTGTTGTTTCTCCTGGGTCTCATTTGTGATCTACTATTTCTGTGTATTTTGTGCTTTTATACCATGAACTGTCTACTTTCTGGGGAATTTTATATTGAGAACTTATTGAGCCCTGGGTTGATGATGTTATTACAGTGAGGATTTGTGTGGTGTATTTTCTTCTGTTGTTTGCCTTGGCATATTGCTCACCTAGGACTAGCTTTGTCATTGATTCTATACCTGAAGTGTGTGTGTGTGTGTGTGTGTGTACCACATAATTAGCATAAATTTAGACCACAAACCTATGTGAGAGCTGACCTGTGGTCGTGAATATAAATTTTTTTTTTTTTTTGCTTTTTGGAGACAGGGTCTTGCTTTGTAGTTCAGGCTGGCCCTGAGCTCACTATGGTGCCCAGGCAAGCCGCCGCGAACTCAGCAATCCTCCTGTCTCTGCCTCCCGAATATAAATATTAACACAACAAATTTCTCTTCAGGCAGTGCAAAGATGAAAAGGGAAATGTCTTTCATTATCTTTCTTCATTTCTCATTCGCCCTTTGATAGACAGAAATAATTAGAGCCTTCAACTTGAATCCCTGAAGTTTTTCTTCATTTATCTGCTGACTTGTGGCCTTGAACACCAAGTCTCTCTGTCTGTTTAGTCTCTGCCTCAATTGGATGTTCCTTTTTGTTTCATCTCTGTAATATATTTTGCTTGTGTTCATTGTTCTAATACCCTCCCTTATGCTTTATCCCTCTTCCCCTTCTTTCCTTTTTCTTGTCTCTCTTCTACTTTTATGTCATCTTTTTTTAGAGTCCATGTGTTAGGGTGAACTTGCGATTTTTGTCTTTCTGAGTCTGATTCATTTTGCTTGACATGATGATGTTCAGATCTATTCATTTTCCTGAGAATGAAAAAATTTCACTCTTCTTTATGGCTAATACTCCACTCTGTGTTTATGCCATATTTTCTTATCTGTTCATCTGTTGATTGGCATCTAGGCTTGTTCTATATCTTGGCTATCATTAAATGTGCTGCATTATTTCCTTTATACCGAGGAGTAGCAGAGCTGGATCAATCAGTAGCTTTAGTTTTAATGTTTTGAGGAACCTCCATACTAATTTCTGTAGCGGCTGAACTCATTTGCATTCCTACCAGCTATATTCATCAAGTGGTTCTAATATCATTATAGCAGTTACTTTGTTCCTAATCTTGACTTCTTTCTCCCTCACTCTCATTTTTACATTTCTGTCTGAATGGTCTCTCTGAAAGTGGATTATAAGACCATATAGTTACAGAGAGGAAATGATTGGCCAGCCAGGAGCATCACTAGCTGTCTGCAGCTTGCAAGTGAAAAGCCACCTCATAGCAGTGTTCCCATCATTTTCTTTAGTCTCTGTATTCTACCCATGAGACATGTTAGATTGTCTGTCATGTTCTAAACATTTCAAGCATGTTGGCATCTTCTTGCCTTTGCATGTACTGTGACTCATTTAGGTCAACTCTGACCTTATGGCAGGGAACAGGTGAGGCAGACAAGGCTTCATGGATGTGGAATTGAAGGAGGCCCTTATACTCAGGTTACTGTTCTGTGTAAAGTCTAATTCTAAAGTCTAATTCTGTTCTGTCTAATAAAGTGCATAAAACCAAGCTCAAATTATTTGGTTGCCTTCCTAAGAGGAGAATATAACTTGTGCTCAGTACTGTCTCCCTCTGTATGTTGAGTGTGCAGAATAGTACCCAGTTTACACAGCAGGTGCAAAAATGGTCTTTCTGAGTTTTACTTTGCTTGATATGATGGTCTCCAGATCTATTCATTTTTGGAGGAATTGAGTAGATTCTGAGTTTCTAAGAAACATTGCATAAGTTGTATTTTGCTGTTTCCTGCCATTTTATAATTCTCTCATATTAGATCCTTAAAAGTTGTTTGATAAGTGGAGGGCTGGGAGAGGAAGAAACAATTTCTGGGTGACCTTTTCCCCTTTGTTTCCACAAATTGCCTGTTTCTAGGAAGCTTTTTCTTGAGGTTTAATGGCAGTATATAGGTACAGTTGGCACGAGACTCTCAAAACTGGCCGACTCTGAGCTTGTCGGGAGGTTGGCCTGTGCCTCTTGTCTCCCTGTGGCTCTGTCTCTGTTTCTGTTTGTCTCTCTTTTCAGGGCTACAGAATGAACCTAGGTCCTCATGTGGACTAGACACACACTCTCCCACTGGACACCCTTCCCCATTCATGAGTTCCTCTGCCACAGACTCTGGTTCTGTTTCTTTTCCCTGAAGTAAAATCCAGACATTTTAATAGCTACAAAATGCCCATGTGACTCAGGTAATGATTCCAGTTCGGGGACCAAGACACCAGACACTGATGATCTGACTTTTTTTCCTGGATATTTATATGAATTTCTAAAAGAATAGGGATTGCCATGAAGATTTCCAGGTCCTGAATGTTTTAGAGATACTTCCAAATTTGCATGTTTCTTAAATAGGCCACAATACATCCTGAGAGTGTGGAATAGGAGGGAAAGCCATAGCCACAAGCGTTTTTGTGGGGTTCAGATCAAATCTTTATTTTTCCATTTTCTGGAAAATGTGAAAGTCATCTCAGAGGATACTATCCCAAATGGATGGGCTAGACAGTGTTGACCAGTAAAGAAAGCGGAAAGGAGGGGGAAAGTTGCACTTAAAATAATTCTGGTCACCACAAGAAAGTCACTTCCTCACCAGAGAGTGAATTCCATAAATAACTGAGATAGCTGATGGAACAAAAGCACTGGCAGGAAAACACACGTTCAGTAATGCTTCAGGCTGCTCCTCAATCTTCAATGATGTTTCCATCTGAGAAGTACATCGTAGGCATTTGGAAGTAATGGCCGTCACGGAGACATTACGTTCAAAAAATGTAAAAATAATTCATTTCCTTAGAAATAAACATCTAACCTAAGCCATTAGGAATTCTCCGTGAGAGACAGAAATAGCTTCTGTCGTCCCCATGGCTCTTGAATTTCTGTTTCTACCGTTTCACTATTCATCATTTCTACGCAGTTCACTTTGCCTATTTATTTAAAATGTGGTTCCAGACAGCAGGCAGCAGTCCCAGTGTTCTCTGCCTCGCACAGCCCTTTCCGCCCTGAGAAACAGAAATTATGTAACTTGTTTTCAATTGTGCAGACTGTGGAGGACTCACATGTTCAGGTTGGTGAGCTTCCAGGAAATAATTTTAAACTGTTTATCTGAAGTTTATTCAGACTTTCTTGATCTAGAAGTTAGACAGGAAACCTCGCAGAGAAAGAAAAGAAACCAGGCTCTGAAGAGATAGAACTCTGTGTGCAGCTCAGTTTAGGCAGGGTGGTTCTGGGCTGGGGTATTTCAGAGCAAGTCACACCTTAGAAACAAGAGCCCGACTCTAACTCTTGTATGATTGATGTTAGTATTTTCTAGCACTTACTGTTTATTCTGTTTGCTACTAATACTGAACAAGCTATGCCAGAATGTCACAGGAGAAGCCATTTTCTTTGCTCATGATTTTGAAGGCCAGGAATCTAGGAAGGGCTGGACTTAGTTGTTCTTGCTGGGGATGCAGTCAGATGTCTCCCCTCTGAAGGCTCTGCTGGCTGGGCATGTGAGCTGGCTCCTCATGCCTGGAAGTTTGCCTTACCTGACTGCTAGAGCATCTACAGGTGTCCTTCCCAGCATTATCCTCTTGCTTGGTCAGATTTGGGACTTGAGAGGTGACCTCTCCCAGTGCAGTCTTTCCAAGACCAGTCAGATGCTGAGTGGCTTTCTCTCACCTAACCTTGTGATCACATACCCCTATTTGTTGAACTAGTTAGAATCCAGTCAATGTCACTGGGAAAAGACATATGCTTTACTTCTCAGTAGCAATAATGTGAAGGAACTATGGTCATTAACTGGCTATCATGTAATTCCAAATATAAGATAAAATGTATACTTCATATAAAACCTCATAAATCAGGTACTGCTATTCATGTTTTACAGATGAGGACATCAAGATTCAGGAAGGTGAAGTGATTGGCATTAGCTCCCATAGTTGGGTGGTATGCTGACTGATTTGTTTCAAGCTCAGTCATAACAGTAGATCTAGGCACTTGGCTAATTCTGTCCATTATAGAATCTTTGCACTTTAAGGGCCAGCTGAGGTATCCTTCCTTTGAAACAGGAATGTTTCTCTGAGGATGTGGCTGTCTGCTTTCAGAAAAGGCAGTTATGGTGCAGTTTTAGCCCCTTATTTGGAGCTGGAATCTGGGCTGTTATGACTCAGGTAGCTCAAAGTAAAATTAAAATCTTATGTGATTCTGGGGTGGGTCATGGTGACCCCTCTGAGGCTCAAGAAATAGGAAACAGATAATTTTAGGGGGATCCAACAGCAAAGTTATGAACTGATCATTGGCCAGACCATGTGAGCTAAGCCAAGTGTCTATGTGGACAGATGGAACCACACAGGATGTTTTTGGGCCTCTGTGGCTGAAAGCAGATGGTGTTTCCTAGGACCCTGAGACAGGAAGTGCCAGGTAGAGAGGACAGTAAAGCAGAGCGAGACTAGATCCTCAGACAAGGGCTAGCCGCAGAATTCGCAGCACTCTAGCTGGGGAAAGCAGGCACTGGAGGACACAGACCTTGGGGGAATCTCTCCAGTTTTTCCTTAGTTCCTTCTTCTCCTCTTTCCACGGAGATCAATGGAATGTTTCTAGGCATAGTCCAAGTCCCTGGAGACAGCAGTGGTGACCTAGTGAGGTATACCTGCTCTCATGGAGTTTACAGTCTAGACAGGGAGAATGAATTTCTAATTCTTACACAAATAACTACCTACTTACCATGGTGATAGGTGGAGCAGAGATTCTGCTTGCTCCTCCCTGTCTGCTCTTCTTTTCAGTAGGGGAAGTTCTTGAAGTAGTAGCAGAAGATGGGCTGGAAAGTCTATTTCTAGCTTCCCTTGCAGCTAGAAGTGGCCACATAAGGCAATTTAGGCCAATAGAAACAGTGTCTGCCCTTTCCAAGTCCTTCCTGAAAACAAAAGCTTGATACTCTCTACTTCTTTCCAGCAGAATCTGGGACTTAGATATAGAAGTCATTTCTTAAGGGTAGCCTCACTGGTTTTCCTCTATCCTGTGACTGTGACAGGTGAGTTTTAACCCAAACTAATGCAACAGAATTTCTATGAGGAAGTATAATGTGCTGTAAGGGATGTAACAAGGGAGGTTGCTTGGTTCAGGGTTAGTTACTATGAGCAGATTCTGTCCTCTGTGACTGAAACCAAAAGAAACGGTAAAGTAAGCAGAGTATTGTTTGAAATTTTTTCTTTTACTGTTTGCTTTCAGAACATCTCTGGCTGCAGTCTTTTTATTGGACAAAAAATTTGGATTAGAGTTGTCAGATGAAATAAAGGATACCAGTTAAATTTAAAATTTGGATAAACTGAATTTTTTTTTAGTATAAATATTCCATGTTATATTTGGGATGTACTTACACTAAATGTTTTCATTGTTTATCTGAATTCAAATTTAGCTGGACATCATGTATTTTTGTGTGTTAATTCTGACAGTTCTAATCTGGACCTAAGTTATGTTAAACTCGAGTTAAAGTCTTAAAATTTGTCTTTATATCCACAGTGTCTGACACAGTGGGAGCCCAATAAAAAGTTAAGCTTCTGAAATAAACAATAATAGCCTATTCACGTATCATATGAAATTTGAAATCAGTAGTCTCAAGAGCGCACATTCCTTCAACAGTTTTAATTTGTTATGATCTAATTGTGATGATCTGCATCTGTAATCCCAGCTACTCAGGAGGCTGAGGTGGGAAGATCACAAGTTCCAGGTCAGCCTGAGCAACTTTGTGATACCCTGTCAATGAAGTGAAATACAGAGGGCTGGAATGTTGCTTAGTGGTGGATTGTCTCAGGTTTGATTTCCAGTCACACACACACACACACACACACACACACACACACTTTTGATTCTGATTCATATAATCTTAAAAGCCAGATTAAAGTTTCAGTAATTTTTTTTTTTGAGACAGGGTCTCACTTTGTAGCTCAGGCTGGCCCTAAGCTCACTATATAGCCCAGGCAAGCCTCGAACTCAGCAGTCCTCCTGCCTCTGCCTCCCCAGTGCTGGGATTACACGTGTGAGCCACCATGACTGGCACTGTGGTGTGTGGTACTGATTGCTGGTGGGCATGAGTCACCATGCCCGGTATTGTTGTATGTTGTTACTGGGGATTGAACCAGAGACCTTGGGCTTGCTAGGCAGGTGCCAGAACCACTGAGCTAAATCTCCAGCCTTCAATAATGTTTTTGTCTCTTAATATTTTTTAAGGAATAGAGTATTCTACGAACATTAGTTTTAGCAATTATGGGACCTTAATCCTTTTAATGGTTGCAATTGAAAAGATGTGAATCTTTTTTTTTTTTTTTTTTTTTTTAGACAGGGTCTCGCGCTTTTTTGTTCAGGCTGGCTTTGAGCTCACTGTGTAGCCCAGGCAAGCCTCGTACTCAGCAATCCTCCTGTCTCTGCCTCCCGAGTGCTGGGATTACAGGCGTGAGCCACCACGCCCGGCACTGTGGTATGTGGTATTGATTGTTGGTGGGCGTGAGTCTCCACGCCCAACATTGTATGTGGTTTCCGGGGATTGAACTCAGGACCTTGAGTTTGGGAGGCAGGCGCCAGAACCACTGAGCTAACCCTCCGGCCCAAGATGTGAATCTTTAAAAAACATTTTCCTTGATTTATTTTGTTTCTTAAACTGAACTGAATGAATGGTCAGGCACATAGTTTAACTTTGGATTAAATTTCCTGATCTTTTTTCATGCATATCCTCCTGTCATAACCTTTGGTGATGTTTGTGTTTTTGATGGAAACCCTAACTCTGTGTCTCCTATCCTTAGTTCCTCCGGGCTAATCTCATCATAACTGGAAATTGAGCCACCTGTAGAATCTAACAATTAGAATTTTCCTCTTTTAACTATGATCAACTCCTGCTGGCTTTGTATCTTTTTTTTTTTTGAGACAGGGTCTCACTTTGTAGTTCAGGCTGGCCCTGAGCTCACTATGTAGTCTAGGCAAGCCTTGAACTCAGCAATACTCCTGTCTCTGCCTCCCGAGTGCTGGGATGACAGGTGTGAGCCACCATGCCCGGCACTGTGGTATGTGGTACTGATTGCTGGTGGGCGTGAGTCTCCACACCTGGCATTGTATATGTGGTTACTGGGATCGAACTCAGGACCTTGTGCTTGCGACACAGGTGCCGGAACCATTGAGCTAAATCTCCGGCCCTGGCTTTGTATCTTCATTGTAGCTCCTTGACCTCTGTCCCTTTCCTGGTGCTCCTGCTCATCACCTCTTCTGTCCCTTTACCATGTCAGCCATTCACAGATGTCACAATGTCCAGCCTGGCAAGTCCTGGGAGGGCTTTGCTGGTGTGAGATCACAGTGAGTTTTTCACAAATACCTACTTTCTGTTTAAAGGCGCATGTGGTGCCTTGCAGTCTTCCAGTAATATTTTGAGATCTTATCACATTATTTTCCATGGATTTTCTGAGCCTTTTCTAATGTCTTTTTAATTTTTTTTAGACAGAGTCTTACTTTGTAGTTCAGGCTGACCCTGAACTCACTATGTAGCCCAGGTTAGCCTTGAATACACAGCAGTTCTCCTGCCTCTGCCTCCCAAGTGCTGGGATTACAGGCACAAGCCACCATACCTGGTAACCTTTTCTAATTTCTGTAACTGTTAATCAAAACCTTGTCCTGGGTATCTTTTCCTTATCTTGTATCTTCAATATGTATGATTTCCCCTAACACTTCTATATTTTCTCTTAGCATCTTGACTTTTCTCCCGAGATGCAATCTGATTTCCTCTTTTTTAATCTTTCAAATAAGCTCCTTCTCATTATTACCCAACTTGTGTTAACTGATGAGTTTAAGGGTGTGCATTTGAAGAACACAAAGGCAAAAGTTGTTTTCATCCATTACTGTTCTTTGACTCTCTTGAGAGAATGGTGCATCTTCTGCTAGTGGGTAGGGGAGGTGGATAACTTACTATATTTATGTAATAGAAAACACTGTCACAAAATGCAGTCTTAAGGTAGAAGTTAGAGTGCACATGGTAAGATAGCAGTACAACATACCAAATCTTACTGAAATACGTATTTTTTGGCAAGAGCCAACTGTAGGGGGCCTTGTGCCTTCAGGGTAGAGGTTATGATCAGCTTCCCTTTGCTCCCTTAACTCTTACTTGACTCACTAGCTGCTGTTCCCAAATCTACTATGAAGAGATTAAAAAGGAAAAGAATAACAACTATATATTTATTTAATAAACATTATCATGAGATAGCTTCTTGCCTTCTGGGCAGAGCAGATGATGGGCTTTTATTGGGGTTTTTGCAAATCGTGTCTCGGGCTCCCCTTTTATCATAACATGAGCAATGATGTTGCAGTTGGCAGCTGCTGATTCCCCTGCTGACTGCAACCCTAAGGTGGACTGTCCTGCCAGACTATCATTCAAGGCAAGGTCTTTCTTACATTGACTCAAATATTACTGTCCAGCTGTGGGTTCCACTTCTACACCCTTGGATCCATGTCCCAGGGGTGAGCAGAAAGGCTGCCACTGCTTAGCACGGCTCTCTCCCTGCAGGGTGCCCCCATTTTCCGAAGCGGAATCCAAACCCTGTGCCCTAGTCCTCAGCCTCTGGACACTACGTTGGACTGACTGGTGGTCCTGATGCCCCTCATGAGTTACTTAGATGTGTGTCTGTACCTCAGAGTAGTCTTTTCCAAGTAAATTCTCATAGACTCCTCATAAATATTAATTCTGTCAGCTCTTCTGTGTCCTTGAGAGCATGGTCCCTAAAAGTTGTATAATTGAGTCTTTGATGTTTTCCTTAAAAATCTGTGTTTTATATTAACTGGATTAATTTGTATTTGCATTTTAGTCGGTCTATTTCACACATCCCCTTTGTCACCTGATATCTCTCATAGCTCGGGGCCTCAATCAAAGTTTCTAATTCAATATTCCATTTCATATGCATTTCCCGGCCATGCTGCCGTGCTGTCTGAGCCATCTCTGAGTCACCCTTCTTTCTTAACTCCCACATCCAATTAGTCATGTGTTCTACTGATTTTGCCTCTCAAACCCTCTTTTCTGCTCACCGCCAGTTCTGTGCTTCAGACACTCAGGATCTCTCACTGGGTTGGAGGAGGGGCAGCAGGGCCAGGCGGGAAAGGGCTTGTGCCCTGGGACCAGACTGGACCAAACTTTACCAGTTATTAGCTGGGTAACCTTAGTGGGAGCTCCCAAACTTCGCTAAGCCTCGCTTTTCTCATTTGAAAAATGAGACTAATAACACTGATTTTGTAAGAGAAGAAGTGAGAATTACATGTAATAATAAATATACTGTGCTTTGATCATAAGAATGTCTCCATAATGTTAGGGAATCTGATCCCTATCATGATTAGCCAAGCACTGTTTTCATATTTAGTCTTAACTCCTTCAACACAACTCAGACACTGCTCTCTGTGGCAGGATGTTTGTACAACTGGAAACTAAATTCTACTTTCTGATCTATGTCTTGATAGTTCCCTCCCTCACTGACTCTGCGCTAACCTACGGTACTGGCTCTGGCCAATGAAATGATAGCAGTTGTGTCACAAGGAAGTACTTCAACAGCATTTGCGCACTGGGACTTGTCCTCTTATGGCTCCGGCTGCTGCTCTGGGAATGGGGTTGGCTTGGCAACAGGAGACAGGTTGGTGGTCATCGAGGGTCCTCTGGCTGCCCTCCCCGGCCCCACACATGTCTGCCGGGCAGTGTCTATAGATGCTCCACTGAACCTAAGCAGCCAGCAGAATTGCCCATAACATCGCCAAGTTCAGACTTAACGAACTGTCATTTTAAGTTACTACAGTCGGGGACAGTTTGTTACAAAGCAAAAGGTAACTGATTAGAGCAACTCTCATCACACTGTCTTCCTGCTCAGGAGACCACCCTGATTTTCACTGGCTCATCTTGGGATATCTGTTGTCCTGGAACAGTAATTCAGAGTTACTTTTGGACTGTCAGATTATTAGTCTGGATGACAACTCTG
>PVIC010016352.1:0-33993 GCA_004025085.1 Thryonomys swinderianus | reverse complement strand
GTTTTGAGAACTGGTCGTGGATGGGCGTGTGTACAACATGCTGACTTCTGTCGAGAAATCAGACGACTCCCAGCCAGAGGTGACAGATGACAGTGGAGAATGTGCTGTAGGTCACGTGGCTGATGTTTACCAGGTACGAGTAGCTTCCGTTCTAGCCGGCAGGACGGCGACACCTAGTAAGAGGAAGTTCACAAACAGGTGTTTAGTCGCACCTGCTGTCCGCGTGTTGGAGGGGGTGTGACTGGGACAGTCTCCAAAGAGTCAGAGAAGGCTTCGGGGACGTAGTTCTGAGCCTTGGAAGAGGTGAGGAGAGCCAGGTGCTTCCCATTGGGCAGTGAAGGAGCCTGAGGAGGAAATGAAGCCCTGAAGGGCTAACTGCTGTTCCTTCCTCCATTCCAGTCCTTCTCCCAGGATCCTTTCTGCATCTCTGTGTTGTCCAATTCGTGTGTCTCTGATGCTTAGCACAGAGCCAGGCAGAGGCCTTCACTCACTGTAAGTTGAACTGAAGGAATTTCACTGTTGGATTTTGCAGGCGAGACCGTCCTCAGGTTGTCTTTAGGTGAGCTGACGAGGAGCCAAGAGCAAGTAGGCTGGGACCCTTCAGGACGCCCGCCCCGGACAGCCGATGGTGCCCATGCCCTCCTTGCTCACGCTCCTGAGGCATTAGGTTGCCAGCTACTTCTTGAAGCAGAGAGCAGACTGAAGTCTTTTCCTGATGCAGGTGAGTAGCTTTAGCCAGGCTGGGGGAAAGACCAGGAAGATGGAGCAGGAGCCTCGACGGGCTGAGACGGTCTCCAGGCCTTGTGGGGCGTGCCCGGAAGTGCTACTTCCTCAGGGAAACTAGAATCGGTAACTCCCAGTCTAGCTGTCTTGCCATCCAGCCCGTTCCTTTCACTGTGTATCTTGGAGGGTCTCAGAGCACTACAGGAAGGGCGTGGGGTGTGACCGGGCACAGTGTGGAGCAGAGGCCATGTTGTAGTCAGAGGCCTGGGTTTGTGCATGGCCTCTGCAGACGTCAGGCCTGGAGCTCGGGAGAGACTCTCGGGAACTGTTTCCTCCGTGAGCGGTGGGCTTGTGACACTGGCCAGCTCCCTTAATTCTTCGGGTTTCAGTTGTATTTGTAAAGCACAGCTGTGCAGAACACTTAATATTAACAGTATTAATATTAGCAGTCGCAACAGATTGGCACAACCATCAGTGTATAATAATGGACTCAAGACTATCTGCCTTCAGATTTGGTTGTGAGGTGAAGAAATGCTTTTGAAACCTGGACCAGTAACTATTAAGATTAGCTAGGAAAATTCAGGGGTCACCTGTGTTCAGAAGGTCACGCAAACGGAGTTCTCTCCGGGAAGGACAGGGAGAGCTCTGTCTCCTCCTGGCCTTAGTCCTGGGAAATCTCTAGGTACCTGAAAAGCTAACTTAGCTAGTCCTGGCCCCGAAAAAGAGCCTCACTGCTTCCCTGCTCCTTCCTCACGAGGGGACGCGCAGGCCTCTCTGCTGCGCCTGCGTGTGGCGTGCAGCCTTATCGGAGTAGTGTTTATTCTTTCACTCCTGCTAAAGCCAGCCTAGAGGCGAGACTGCCAGGCCAGGGACAGGCAGGAATGGAGAGGCGGCTCTGTCAGGAGGTATTTACCTTCTTCTCGGGAGCCCTGCTGGCCTGGGAGGGGTACAGGGTCCTTACCTACCCATCCTTCCTGGGCTCAGAACCAGGATGGCTTCCCCGCTGCTCCTCTTCTGCTGGTCTTTTGAGACTTCCTTCCCTGTAGCCAGAGGCTGGTCACACAGGCCTGTTTAATGTCATGGCTCCAGCTGTTGTCCTTCTGAACCACCCTGCGCGAGTCCTGACTTCTGAGGCATCTTATCTAAAAGTCACTGAGCGGAATACGGTGCCTGGGTGTGACCCCGGCCTGAGCACCTGGCCTGTGCAGGTGTGATGGCTGCAGGTGCGACTTTGTTCTACAATATGTATAGATGTATTGTTAGTCTATGCTGGTTTTAAAGAATTCTGGTTCTTTCACTCTCCAAACTTCATTCTTGTAAAGAAATTTTAAAATATTATATAGTTATATAGCAATTTTTTTTTTCAGACAAGGTCTTGCTTTGTAGTTCAGGCTGGCCCTGAGCTCACTATGTAGCCCAGGCAAGCCTCGAACTCAGCAATCCTCCTGCCTCTGCCTCCCGAGTGCTGGGATGACAGGCGTGAGCCACCACACCTGGCACTGTGGTATGTGGTATTGATTGCTGGTGGGCGTGAGTCACCATGCCCAGCATTGTATGTGGTTACCGGGATCGAACTCAGGACCTTGTGCTTGTGAGGCAGGTGCTAAAACCACTGAGCTAAATCTCTGGCCTCTATATAGCAATTTTAATAAAACTAATCATATTTATAGCCTTTTAATAAAATTATATGTAATTTCATTATAAATTAACAATGAGAATAATCGAATTTCAAGAAATACTTTTTTTCTGGTGCTTGGGACTGAACTCAGAGCTTTGCACTCAGGGTGCCACTGAGCTCAACCCCAGCTCTGGAAACACTATTCTTATAAAAAGAAGTAGCCATGATAAATTATAACCCTAAACTCTTTTCTTGTCTTTTGAACTGGCAAACCGTATTATTTATTGAGTGTTAGAAACCAATCCTGCAATGCTGATGGTGATACAGGGGAGCAAGGAAACTCTAAAAAAGGAAATATTGTAACTCCACCTTGCTAGATATCCAAATGCGAACTCGTGTTCTTTAAACTAGAAGAATGAATTCTAAGGACAACAGGGGTTTCAGAAAGAAGGCTTCTGGCTAAAACAAAAAAGGAGCCAGAAGTGAGTGACCCACCCACATCACTTTCCAGGGAGTTTTCATGGAGCAAAGCTACAGGGTGAGGCAGATGCAAAGTGGGACTGAACTATAGTCAACCAATAAGATTATAACACGTAGGTAGTGTTGATTAAACGGGGATCCAATGGGAAACCAAGTCACATAGGGCTCTTTCCTGGGAGGGGTCGGTTAAGACCTCAGTGCTCTACCAAGGTGATTGAAACCTACTTAGAATATCCGTCACTGCTCTTTATCCTAAGTGGGTGAGGTAGTTTTCTCCTTTGGTAGTGCTGGCCTTCCACCTTCCGTGAGGGTCTCGATTGTCCTCCGTATTGGCTCCTTGGCTGTCCTCCATGTGGGCTTTTCCAGAGCCAGCCCTATGTCTTACTAGCTTACCCACCTACATCATTGGGAGAAAGATGATGTCGGGACTAATTCATGCGGGCCTTCATTTCATGAGTTTTGTTTGTTGTGTGATGTAAATTACTCAACACTACTTTTTTCCCACAACAAAGTATATTTCCCTTTGCTACCTGGTCCTCCTCTTGGCGGCTGGGGAGAGTTGTCTGTTGTTGGATAGCATCCCCTTTACATCCCAGACCCCACCCCTGCCTCGGGGGACACTGAACACCCAAGCACTTCCTGTGCTTACCCACAATTCACTCTGGTGGAGGGGCTGTGGACCTCCCCTGGGGACCCTGCTGGAAATCCAGGAGCTAGTCTCCGTGTCCTTACTTCCAGTGAAACTCTCCTAACTTGTTCCTGTAGCACGCGACTTCGTGACTGGTACACACTGCACGTGTTAACAGGGACAGTCCCAGCTAGCAGGGTGTTCGCTCAGCCTCAGGGGCTGATGCGACCACAGGCACTGCACCCACAGGGACCAGGAAGGGTCAACACGTGGTCCTGCTGACCGCCACACTGTCCTGGGAAGAAACTAACAGGTGAGCTGCAGAGGGCACCTGTGGTGGCGTGTGACAGTGGGACAGGCAGCGCCCAGGCGGGTGAGTGGTCAGCGGTCTGGGTCAGGCTCCCTGGCAGCGTCTGGGGCGGTGAGCGGGGAGGGCGGGTCCTGCCGGATGGAGAGAGAGGTTCCAGCACAAGACATCAGTCCTGCTCCCCTTGATACGGGGGAGATGCCGCTCCCAGATGGGCTGGTTCATGTCACCTGAAATTGCAGAATGAATTCCAAGAGTCAGTGGAGGTTAGGAGTAGGGAAGGTTTACTGTAGAACTGGAACTTCAAGAGCTCCTGAGCGATGTGGGGGAGGGTCCCCAGAAGTGAGTTGTCTGAGGCTCTTGGTGATTTAGACAGCAAAGTCACAATGTGGGTACAGCGCGGGTCAAACTGTAATCAACCTACAGGACCCCAAATACAGCCACTAAACTAATACTGATCTAGTATAGAAGCGGGTCCCCTAGCAGGGAAAACACGAAGACAGCTTTTGGGGGGGGTCCGCATGCTGTGCTCACCCATCTGCGTAACCGAAGGCCACGTGGACTTCACTGGCCCAGGTGATACCAGCTGTCATGTGAGGACAGCACAGTCCAAGTTACTGCTCATCCCTGAGGGAGGCAGGGAGGCGTGGCCTTCTCCACAAGTCGGAAGTCTTCATTCTTTCTGTGCCCAGTCGCTCTCCGACCGTACATTCATTTCCACCTGACTTAGCTGCCTGTGACACACGTCAGTGACACTGCCCCCTCCCCCTAGCGGAGAATGAACACTGGTTGTGTTGTACTGTACCCCCAGATCTGTTTATTATTTTTTTTTTCTTTTGAGTCAGGGCCTCTCTGTGTCCCTAAGCTTCTCAGGCTGTGCTTAAACTTTTAATCTTCCTCCTTCAGCCTCCTGGAGTCTCGACGCTTTATTTTAAAGGCAAAGCACACGTCTGTCTCCGTGTCTGATGGAGTGGGTGGAGGTGAAGTGTGAGAACAAACACTATAAATTGCTGAAGAACCAATTTTTTATAGTGCCGATAACAGACTTCAGCCGGCGGGTTAAACAATAAATTTGCAGTGATCTGCATTTTATCACCGTGAACGCGTTCTCTTATTTTAGCCCATGTTCCGGGCCAGCCTCGGCAGCTGTAGCGTGGGGTGGGGCCCGAGGTCTTCTCTCAGTGATCTGAAGAACCCGAGTGGCACCGGAGGCGCTGCCTGCGAGGTCAGCCCAGCCCCTCCCCCTGCTGTGGCGCCAGGTGGACGGGGGGCCCTTGCAGCGGGAAGTGAGGCGTCACCGGCCGCGCTCGCGGAGAGGGTGGCGATGCTCGTGAGTCATTCGGCACCAGTCCTGGCACGAAATAATTTTCTCAAGGACTGGTTGCCCTCATCACCCGTTTCCTCCTCTCCAGTATCGCCCAGTGTTTGTGATCCTGGCTTTAAACCTCGTGGGTGAGCTTCTGATCGGAGCAGGTTTGTCCAGAAGTGCTTGCCTAGAGGTAACGTAGTCAGGATGGTACGACACAAGGCTCTGTGCTGGTTCCAGCCGCCTGGCCTCGGGTACCGTTCATTGTAGAAACACGTCATGCACCTGCACACACCAGCTGTGCCTCGTGGCACCTCAGCCTTCGTTTCCATCCGTGTGACAGGCGGACAAGGTGTGAACCTCTGGCTACCGACATCGCCGAGGATGAGGGCCCATTGTCTCCCCTCCCTGGCTACTGCCTCTCTTCTTGTCTCGGCCATGGATGCTTTTTGGTTAACATGATTTAGTTACTTTTCTTTACATGGAGAATAATATGTTCTTCACGTAAGAGAAGTTCAAGTGCCAAAGTGTGTAAAGCCAAAGCGAAGGGCCTTCCCTGCCACCTTCTCTCGCCCCATAATTTTTTTGAGACAGGGTCTCGCTTCGTAGTTCAGGCTGGCCCTGCGCTCACTATGTAGCCCAGGCAAGCTGCCGCGAACTCAGCAATCCTCCTGCTTCTGCCTCCCGAGTGCTGGGATGACAGGCGTGAGCCACCACTCCCGGCACTGTGGTATGTGGTATTGATTGCTGGTAGGCATGAGTCGCCACGCCCAGCATTCTATGTGGCTTCCGCGATCGAACTCAGGACCTTGCGCTTGCGAGGCAGGCGCCGGAACCACTGAGCTAAATCTCCGGCCCCTCCCCCCATAATTTTGTTGGTTAATCCATTCTCAACATTTTCCTCTGTGAACATTCAAATAAGCTTCTCTGAACGTATGTACTCAAGTTTTTATGTTTCCTGTTGCTGAAAATACATCATGCTACCTTATTTCTTTGCTAGTATTTTTTAAAAATTTATTAATAAGTGAGGATTTTTAACTAGTACAAGTATCTAGAATGTTCATTTTGAAGAGCTCTCATCTATTGTATTACAGTAAAAAAGATTTTGTCTCTTATTTACCCATTCTCTCACTGATGCCCAATAAACCATTTCCAGTTTTTCCTAATTATAAATCATAAACCAAACATCTCTCTACACCTGTTCTCAGCATGTATGTGAATATTTCTGAAGGATATAATAATTGACATGACATTTCTGGACAAAGGTTATGGACAATTTAAACTTTGATGAACAGCCACATGACTCTAGGCTGACAACATTCCCAGGTGTCTGAAGATACTTGCCTGCTCATGGTTAAAAGTCAGTGCGTTTTGGTTCATGTTTCTGTGTTTCATATTCCTCTACCTGAGCTGGGCTCCTGCGTGTTTGCAAGAATTGAAGTGAGTGGCTCACCACTTTCCTGTATTGCGAACATCCCAATTCTCCAGAGCATTTGATTGTCAGGTCAATTCAGCGAATTCTAGAGTCTGATCTGTGAACTTAGACAAACAATAGAAAGATAACAGAGGAAGATACATGTTCAAAACCGTCCTTCTAAACAGTGTAAGTCAGACTGTGTTTATGGGATGTTTTATACCATCAGTGGCGTCCAGTACACCCTTGTTCATAGCAGCTCAGTTTGTGATGGCTCAGTCTTGGAAACAACCCAAATGCCCATCAACCGGAGAGTGAATAAAGATGTGTTTTTTTTTTTATAAAATGGGAGTACTACTCTGCCATAAAGAATGACAGGATTGATTCATTTACGTGCAAATGGATACACCTGGAGGACACGCTAATGAGTGAAATCAATAGATCACAGATAGGCAAATACCAGATCTTCTCATTGATATGAGCACGTGTAGATGCAAATGAGCTCTAGAAAGTATGATGGTCTTTGTAGAATGGGAAGTTTCCAAGGGAAATTTGGTGTGGGGATGTAATGAGGGGAAGGAATAAGTAAGATTCTGAAAGAAAATAAAAGAGCATGTATGTAGGGGGTGGGGAGGTGTGGGGGGTGGGAATATGGGTAAAATCAGAATTGACTTGTGTCATATGTTGGTACAAATTCCCCAATGTTACACGTGATTGTGAGATTATGTAAATTGTACCAATAAAGAATTCAATTAAAAAAATGAAATCTAAACTCTTTCTTCTGACCTGTTGGTCACCGTAACCTGGCCTCTGTTTATATGAACCTTGCTCCCTTCCACTGAGGCCTTTTTTGCCTGATAGCATGTTTATCAGACTTCCTGCCTAGTGACCGAATAAATAAATGTACTATGCATTATAAAGAAATGCACCCTGTGCCCTGATGCAGTGTGCACACACGTGTGTATCTGAGACTAATGTTTCATCCAAACATTCCCACCTGCACTACAGTGCACTCTGATATCATCTGTTCTTATTTATTCCATTTGCTTTGCTTCAGGGACGGGGGCATTTTGTGGGTTCCCACCAGCCTGATCCTGCAGGAAAGATCGTTGCTGAAAGAAGCAGGACTTGTAAGAACTTCTTATCCTTTGTTGTATGTCTCTCCCCTCCAGATCTTGTTTCTTTTCCGCCCCACTGCATACCCAGGAAGTAAGGTGTTGTTTAGAAAACAGTCAGCGCTCACAGAATGTTTGGAACCCAATAAAGACGTGCCTATTTTTACACCCTGAGATTGTTTCTCTTCCATTCTGTAGCACAGCCTGTGCCATAAAGCCTGATTCTTTTGATCACAGGAAACACTTAATAAATTTGCAGTCAGGTTCTGCTTCTGTCCCTTTAAACAAGACACCAAAAGGTGATCATCTATATAATCTCTTTTGATAAAGTGTGTGTGGCTATTATGAGCAGGGACTCCAGCAATACAGCCTGGTTGGATATCATTCAACCCAGAATGACCTGGAAAGTAGAGGAAAATACAGGGAATCTGCTAGTTATTTGCATCAATAAAAAAACCATAGCTTGTATTTGAACAGAATTTTGCACTTCATCTGACAATTTCACAACCATACCAGCCTTCTCAGTAATCCCATTGAAAAGGCAGCCATGGTGCCTGTGAGCTAAATCCGCAGCTTCTCTTGAAAACATAGAGGATTTAAGACCATAAGAGCAATGCCTACTGCTGGTTGAGCTGCGTCTTGGTGCCGGTAATCAGCTTACCTCAGTTTCCTCATAAGCAGTGATCCCCGTGGTAGATGTTCCCCAAAGGAGACGCGGTTTGTAGGGAGCACAGCGACCAGGAGTTGGGACTGAGGGTCCAAGGCCAGTTTTCTGCCCGCTGGTCCTGTAGGAAGATGAAGG
Source organism: Thryonomys swinderianus (assembly GCA_004025085.1). Taxonomy (NCBI): domain Eukaryota; kingdom Metazoa; phylum Chordata; class Mammalia; order Rodentia; family Thryonomyidae; genus Thryonomys; species Thryonomys swinderianus. The sequence goes on along the minus strand of PVIC010016352.1, from coordinate 25,600 downwards.
GGAAGCAGAATAGCACACCCTAACCACAGGCTAAAAGGGCCACATTTTAATTCCTAGGACTCCTCTTAATTGGCACAAAGGACTTGCCAGCTGCACTAAACAGAAGATTATTCAGGTGAATCCACTGAGATCTCAAATTTCTTATAAGAGAGGATGCAGGACGGCACGGATCAGAACTTTATTCCTTTGTGTGGCTGAGTAATATTCCATTGCATGAATATTCCATGTTTTTTTAAATCCAATCAACCACCTGGGTTATTTTCACTTTGGCACTTCCGGCCATGAGGCGGGCAGCGAATAGTATAACGACAGCAGATGCTGTGCCGCTGGCTTTGAAGGTGAGGGAGGAGCTTGCAGCAAGGAGGCAGGAGGGCTTCCAGGAACTAGAACAGGCAAGAAAACAGTCTCCTGCGGCGCCTCCGGGAGGAATGCACCCCTTCAGGTACCTCGGTCTTAGCCCGGGGACGGCGAGAGAGAGAGTCTTTACCTCTGGAAATAAAAGACAAAGCTCCCGTGCTGTTTACGATCCACTAGGTTGTAGCATGTGTTACAGCGACCCTAGGGAATCCACAAATACTGTAACCGCTTGCTCTGAGCTAGTGCAAGCGATTGTATAGTGATTATAGGCAGCTCACAGTTTTCCCAGGTTCTGCAACTTGCAGATCCGACCAAGCACACGTCAAAAATATTTGACGTTTTCATATCAAGGGGAGCTCGGCTTTTCCCGGAATTCAGGTGGTGCCAGGCCAAAGACACAACGGCTGGAGGCATCTGAGTGTAGCTGAGTGGCCCCCTGAGCCTCCTGTCCTTGTGCCCTTAGTCAAGAAGGTGGCTGAGGTCATCGTGAATTCGAGGCTAATCCCCCATGCCGTGCGCAGCAAGAGACAGACACTCCCTAAGTGACTCACATGCCACAGGCAAAGCTGACGAGGGATTTGAGCAAGACTTACAGCAGAAGGTACGAGAGGAGAACAAAAACCTTGTTCTGGTTTTGATTATCCCATTGGACAGCTGCAGCCCCAGATGAAGTCTCACAGTTCTTGACAAAATGGTTTTTAAGTGTCTGACTATTGCAAAAGAAAACACGAGTGGTCAAGCTTCTGCGTGGCAGGTAAGGAAGGACCCAGGACTCCGCCGGTCTCCCGTGATGACTGTCATTACCATCGGAGAGTCTTTATTCCTGTAATATTCAAGGGGACAGATGAAGGTTGCCCCTCCCCGTGTGTTTATTTCTAACTATTCTGCTGACTGAGTTAAGTCAGTCACTGCTCGTCAGGAGCTGCCCCCGGGGTGAGGAACCTGGTTCTGTTGTTTCTCTGCCATCTTCACCTGTCAGGAGGCGGTGCAGTCTCGCTTGACCACACAGCTCCCTGGGAGCCCTGGGGGCACCCCCCTCTCTGGTGACCCTCCGTTTAGCAGAACGAACATTAGCAGACTCCTGTCCTTGAGCGTGCAGCAATCCCCGCTCGGGAGGTGGGTGACTCACTGGCCATTCCCTGAATCCTCACTGCTGGAAGGGCAAAGGCCGAAACGTGCACTGGCTGGCCTCTCCTCCCTACTGTCCTTAGCGCTGGTCCCCAGATTTCCGTGTCTGAAGACCCACAAGGTCAGGTACACCAGCCTGAAATGGAGACAGTATGGTCTCGTCTTATTGTAAGTCCCTCCAGATACCGGGAGCCTGTCCCAAGGCGGAAGGTCGGTCTGTCATCTTACAGCGCTGCTCAGGTTGTCTGTTAGGATCAGACCCCTGACCAGTGCGGACAAACGACAACTCCACAGTCTCCCGAGGGGAACGGGCCGCCACAAGCAGACGCTCACTTCATGCGCGTGAAACCGCCGCTCAAGCTGGGAGGACCCCATAGCTCGGACCCCAGGACTGGGAGGACGCTCAGCCGGGCTGCAGCCCCCAGACGGCCCTTCCAGGCCGGTCTCCTGCCCCTGCGGGGAGGGGCTCAGACCCTTCTTCAGTGTTTGCCCCTCCCCCGGCTCCAGCTGGCCTCCTTCTCTGCTTTTATTACGCTCCTTTGTTAACCTCTGGTCTGATCTCTGTTAGGTCCTCGAGTTACGCTTTTCTCTTGCATTTAATTAAAGTCATTTCCTGTAAAGAAAAGAAAATTGGGAGGAAAAAACAAAACAAAACAAAACAAAACTACATCTGTCCTGCACATATCTTGACTTTTTTCCCCATCACGTTCCCTAAACAACACGACGGAAGGACACTGACATAGCTTTCACCGGGTAGTATGGGTTACGCAGTACGTTAGTCAGCTTTCCGATGCAGTTACGAAATACCTGCGAAAAACAAATTAAAGAAGGCAGGATTTATTTTAAGTATTTGGTCCCTTGGGTTTCTTCGTGGGTCTGTAGGGAGGCAAAACATCGTCGTGGCCGCTCACATAATAGCAGCTGGGAAGAGAAAGATGAGCCCAGGACATCCTTCGCCTGCACAACCGCGCGAGCTGCTTCCTCCCCAAGGAGGAGGCCCCGCCCCCCGGGCTTCCCGCGGGGCTGGGACCGAACCTGCCACACGGAGCCTTCACAGAGCCCTCCGGATCCAGACTGCAACTAAAGTGCCCGGAAAGGCCGAGCGCAGGGGCCAGGAGGTGACCGCGGCCTTTGCAGAAGGCGCTTGACTTGCGCACCGGCAGGCCTCGCTGCCTCCGGGGAGCCCTGGAAGCGATCCTCCGCGGAGGCCGAGAGCCCACAGAGGCCCGCGCTTGTGTAATACACTTCCATGTATCTGCTCACTCCTTACCGCGGAGGATCCCGCCGAACCCGGGTCACGGGATGAGAAGACAGGCGGAGGACCGTGCGCCCGTCTCCCAGGTGATGCGCGGGGCGGCCCCGCGGGGCGATCAGCGCAGACAGCGCCGCCCACCGGGTGCAGCCGGGCGGTGCAGGAAAGATAACGCGAAACTTTGGGGGACTCCTAAACCCGGCACCCGGAGCCCAGCCTTTCTAGGTCCCGAGGTTTACTGCGTGCCATTTACAAATACCGAGGTGAAATGTACATCACACAAAGCTTCCCAGTTTACCCTGAAATGTGCCCACCCCTGTCAAACTAAGTCTACTCACCGTGGCGTTCTAGGCCCGACGGGAGCCCCGCGTCCCCCTCGCGCGCTCCCGTCCGGGGACCCCGGGACTCCAGCGTGGCCCGTGAGGACGCTTCCTGTCGCGGCGTCACGCGAGGCGGGCACTGACTCCGCCTCCGCTGGCTGGTTCCGAGGCCCGCGCGCTGCAGCGGGGGTCAGGACCCGACCCTCCCCGGGCACCAGGTCCCGCTGCTAGCAGCGCCCACCCGCCCGAGGGCGGGAGTCTCTCCACGCTCAGCTGCTGGGAGCGACGATGCCGTGGACACTGCCACACGACTGGTCTCCGTTCTCCTTTCCTTTGAGGGAAGTAAAGTCACTGGATCGTGTGATAATTCTATGTGTAACTTTTTTTATACTGTGCTTTTACACAACTGATTCACAAGTGAAGTTTATAGTGTTCTATGAGCCACTCAGGCTATGGCAGTTTATGGTAACTGGCTATATAAGGACATTGTGTGTTGTTATACTGAAACACTGATGCAAACTAACATCATTGAGAAAACTCATTTATTTAGCTGATGGCCTGGATGATCAACAGCTCAGCTCTGCAGAGGACCCTTCTGGCGCGTCCGTCATGGTGGGACGGTGTGTGAATGGGAAGCATGTCTTGAAAGAGGACCTCAGAGACTGAGTGGGCTCCTACAGTCCTTGCCAAGACATGGCTCCAACTGACCATGGGCCTCACATTAGTATAAAGATCCTAAATTGCTTCCCAGTGCCACCACTCTGGGGTGAAATTCCAAACAAAACTAGCATAACTCCAGTAGCCTAGACAGCGGCAGTTCCCAGCACTGAGTCGATGCCCTGAGAAAGGCAAACTCACTCGCGAGGACGACCGTGGAGCCTTTCCCCAGCAGCACGGCTGGGCTGGCCACCTGCCAGTACCGTCCACGCCGGGCAGTACGTGCTGCTCCACCTGCCCCCCTTGCCCGCAGCACCTCGTCTCCCTGGCCACCCGGCCTCTCCTCACCCAGGGCCGTCCTCACACTCTGACTGAGCATCGCATTCCTGCCCGTGTCCAGCTGCACCACACGCAGCTTCGGACGGGGTGGGGGTGCAGCTGGGAAAGGGCCTGTCCCTGCTGAGTGTCAGCTGAGTGACCGTGAACACGCTTCCCGTCTTCCCGGAGGAGAAAGGAGTGAGGAGGCCGTCAGGGAGCGCGGGCCAAGCGCAGGTAGCTAATAATTAAACTGCTTCATTTCTGAAACCACTTCTAATCTCTGGATTCCGAGAGCTTGTCTTTGAGCCTAATACCCTTGGGCAGGAGGTGTCACCTGTCGAAGGAGAAGCACAAGGAATGAGAAGGATCCTTTCACCTTTCCTGCTTGCCCAGGCATTGCGAGGTGCCTGTCTTGAGGAATTTTCCCTGTTCACTCAAATAACTGAGTTCAGTGGTCAATTTTAGGCCAGAGATCAAAACCGGCTTATTAATAATTGATAGAACTGGTAACTCTATTCCTCTGTAGAAACTGTTAGACTGGTTGAGACGAGCCAGAAGTACAAACCTGGTAGAGCAAAGCTTTGGAAAATCACTTTTGAAGCAAGGGAACAAATATTCTAGGAGGGAGAAAGTGGCCCAGTGAAAGCAGAGGCGCCCCGGGCAGGAGCGTACCACGCAGGCCACGCGGACGCCATGCACGAGCTTTGCACTGTTGTGCAAATCATGTAATGACCAATTGCTTTGTAACTTGGCACATGAGAACAGAAACCCCGAGGAGCTACTTAGAGTCAGGTAAGTTCAGGGCCTGGTACAGCAGCGAGAGTTAAAGTGTTTATGACCTGAACTACTGGACAGGGGACAAACCAAACGCAGCCACCGTGACCGGCTCCTGAGCGGCGCCCGGCACACCAGGAACTGACCCTTGCACACTGAATCACGAGGCCAGGTATTTACCAGGCGGTTGGGGGGAGCTGTCGGTTGTGCCCAGAGTCTGGCTGAAACGCAGCCCTGCCTGGAACGGAAGAATGAGCTCGGCTGCCACACGCACTGCTGTTCCTTCCGCCAGGAGAAGAGCCGGAGAGACAGCCGGCCGCTGGGTGGGGCTGTTTGCAGAAGCACAGAAGGCAGAGGTGGCCTGAGCAGGTCCTCCGGGGCTCACCCCAGCTTCATCCCCACAGACGGTGACTAGCAGCAGAGTCTTATATTTCTCTCTAAAATTAGCCAGCTAGCCTTCCTTCCTTCCAGATAAGTTGAATTATAATACGAGAATGATAGCTTTTCGTGTGTTTGGTATGTGCCTGAGAATATTTGAAGCATTTTGTAGAGACTCTGTGTTGTTCAGTCATCCATGCCAACTCTGTGAAGTAGGGACTGCTTTCATTCCCATTCGCCCAACGGGACAACGGAGGCCCAGAAAGGTCCAGTTCGCTGCCTGAAGTCGCACGGTGGGCAGGCGCAGCAGAGGGCAGCTCAGAGGCCGAGAGGGCAGCTCATGTCTGGGTTCCTCTGGTCAGAGGCTGGCTCCTGAAGGGCCCCTGCAGGCTCCTGTGCTGAAGGTTGGTTGGTCCCACCCTGGGCACGGTTGGGGGAATGTCGCAGCAGAGGCTCGCAGAAGTTTATTCTCCCGCAGTTACGCAGAAGTCCAAAAGCGAGACAGCAGCAGGGCCGTGCTGCCTGAGGGGCCCCTGAGGAGGACCTCCCTCCACCCTTCCTACTTCCCGGCAGCCCCTCCTCGGCCTTCCTCACCACACGGCCCTGGGCGTTTCTGTTCACACGTAGCTTCTGTCAGGCTGCCAGTCACGTGGCGGGAAGAGTCCCTCCCATTTGGGACCGACCTCATCTTTAATGACATTTGTAATGACTCCATTTCTAAGCAAGGTCACATTCTCAATATTTAAGGGTAGGATTTCAGTATTCATTTTCTGGAGAAAAAAAATTCAATAAGCAACAACACATACTGCCTGACTCAACCCCCATGGCTGACATCATCATTGTCATCATTTTTCCTGTTCCAGAGATGAGGACATTTCAGGTCCGCCATGATTTATCCCAGCTCACTGTGTCTAAGTCAGTATAGGCCTCATGCTTCCGGCTGAGGGAATCTGGAGGTGAAGCCGGTGCCCAGGAAGTAAAAGAAGTGTGTTATACTTTTGTTTGCTTATGTCATTGTTGAAATGCCTTAGAAATGAGCAAATATCCGAGAAAGGGCTAGTAAATTTCTTTGAATGGGACATAAAGTAAATATTTCCGGCTGCAAGAGGCACAGTCCCTGAGTTGTGGGGTTATTTGTTGTGTGGGATTAACCAAACCAATGTCAAAGGAAACAGATTCATCTTTATGGGAGATGCTCACGACCTTGCTGGGGCCGCCTGACTTCCTCTTTAGGATTAGAGGTAAAACCTGAGGGTGTGTTCTTCCAGAGCGCCATCTTCTAGCTTTGCTTCAAACAGCAACAGAGACCCTGAAGTAATGATGAACACATAGATGGCAGTGACTTAGAGTGCTCAGAGCAGGGCCTAAGGATAGTCACTGCCTCAACTGCTTCTCTGCCTGACACATGGATCTGTCTCCCCAGCTAGGACAGGGGCCCAGCGACCTACTTCCGGTAGATTCTGGAAGGAATTCAATGGCAAAGCACATGTGTGGTCCAAAGGAGGCGCTTTCTGAGCCATGTCAAGGCCAGGAAAGAGAACGAAGTTAGAAGTGGCCTTGACTATCCAAGCTGTCGCTGGGTGCAAGGTCAACACGGGATAATGAGCAAGATAAACTTTGATAGAACTGCAGAAACTTGTGTGAATGTGTTGTTAGTTTCCTTTTTAAATAAGAGCTTCATTACGATATAAGTGACATAAAATTCACCTTCTTAAAGATACAACTCACGGCAGAATAAAAACTCCATTCTAAATCAATTTTGCTTTTCTAGTCACAGTTGGTGGACAGCTGAGTCCTCACCTTTGATTTATTATAAATGATGGTGCTCTTTGACAGTGTTCTTCAGATACCAATTTTAAAAAATTTTGATAATGCAATTTATCTATTTTTTTTTACCTCCTTTGTTTTTGAGGTCACAATGAAGAATCCATTGCTTACTTTGAGGCCATGAAGATTTACTCCTGACTTTTATTCTAAAGGTTCTGTAGCTTCAGGTCTTATGCCTAGGTTAGCCCACTGGGATTTAACTTTCATACTGGTATCAAGTGGAGACCTTGTTTCATTCTTTCACACATGGATATTCAGTAGCTCCAGGACAATTTCTTGAAAACACTGTTCTTTGCTGATTAATAGTTTTAGCAGTCTTGTCAAAAATCAAATCACTAGGGGCCGGAGGGTTAGCTCAGTGGTTCCGGCGCCTGCCTTGCAAGCGCAAAGACCTGAGTTCAATCCCCGGTAACCACATATAATGCTGGGCGTGGTGGCTCACGCCTGTAATCCCAGCACTCGGGAGGCGGAGACAGGAGGATTGCTGAGTTCGCGGCGGCTTGCCTGGGCACCATAGTGAGTTCAGGGCCAGCCTGAACTACAAAGCGAGACCCTGTCTCCAAAAAGAAAAAAAAAAAAATCAAATCACTGCAAATATGCGGATTTGTTTTAGGATTGCCATTATAATGGAATATTTTATTAATTTCATGATCGATAGTTCATTATAAGTGTATATAAATGTATTTGATTTTCTTTTTGGTACAAGGGTTTGAACTCAGAGCTTTCACACTAACCTACACCTCTAAACCATTTTAAGATTTTTATTTTGAGACAGGTTCTCATTAAGTGGGATAAGTTGCCCAGGCTGACCTTGAACTCACTATGTATTCCACACTGTCATCAAATTCATGGCAATTCTCCTGCTTCAGCCTCCTGAATGCTAGGATTACTGGCATGTACCATGATGCCCAGCTTTGAAGGATTTTTCCTGTGAGAAGTTTCCTTTTGTTCCACGTCCTTCCTTGGCTTTGGTAATGGGGCAATGAAGCCTCATAGCACAGCGGGCCCAGGTCTCTGAGCTCCGGGTCCTGCTCTTTCCTTTGTTCTTTGCATCGAGTCATCTGGCTTTATCACAAAGGTCTAGTGGAAATGCCATGAGTCCGTGTCATCTGGGGAATTTCCGGAGTTCGCAAGAAGTTGATGTTGACAGTTTTCACGCCTCTTCCTGTCTCTTTTAGGGAGAAGTGGATCTCACGAGTGCTTCATGTACTGCTTCAGAATAGTCAGACATGTATTAGCTTTCGATAACTATCTTAATTGCCGCAAATGCACAAGCTAAACACGTAGCCATGGTGATGGGTGAATGTAATTGCCAAGCGGCTCCCTAGGAGGTTAGCAAAGCACTGGGTGCGTCAGGCGGGTCTGAAGGAGCACGGCTGCACTGGCTGCGGCCAGCCCTCTCTGGGCCTCCTGCACCACTGCCCTGTGGGCTGCCTTGAACCGAGCAGCTTGGCTCGGCCGTACTCTTCCTCTGTGATGCTTCTGCCTTGCAGTCAGCTGACCGTGGACCGGAGCCCCCTCAACAGTGGGCCTGAGAAACCTTTGCTTTTTAAAGTGGTGGCGTGGGGCGTTCTGTACGAGCAACAGGAACGCTGACTGTTGCCTCCCGGTTTTTATAGTGCAAAAGACACGGCACGGAGTAACTGCCTGTTTTGATCAGAGACTTGGGAGGCTGAATCCACAAGCGGGTTGGATCATGTTTCCTTGTGAAGTCTAGGGCCGTTGTTCCTTCTTCTTTTGTTAGGTATGTTTACAAAACATAGCCATGGTTATCGTCTCTGCGACTTGGTACATACGCTGGGCGCCTTGACAGTCTTGGCTGACCCTCCCTTGTCCTCCCTGCTCTTCCTTCCGCAGACCCCCTGCCCATCGCAACAGTCCACATCCCTGTTTCACGCTATCTCTCTTTAAACTATTCATATTTTTGGTCTCTCATTTTAGAAAAACCATGCAAGACCGAACCTCTTGCCTCTGATTTATTTCACAACCTCAAGACCTGTCCATTTTCCTACAAATCTCTCAGATGCATCCCTTTGCGTTGTGGGGTAGTACTTGGTGTGTTGATGCCACATTTCATCACCTAGTCATCTGTTCATAGACATAGAGTCTCTCTCCATAGCTTAGCTATTGTGAGTTTGTGCTGCTTTAAATGTGGATGCATATGGCTATCGGTGGGAATGTAAACTAGGGTCTTTTCTTACACTTACTCAGTTCTTTGCAGCTATAAGACAATAACTTGCCCTCAGTCCTGGCTCCTCGGGGCCACCGCAGGTTCTTGTTGTAGCCCGAGGACTCACATTATCAAAGCCAGCAGGAAAAAAATCTTCCTGATCTACTAGGATGTAGGTTCCTGCCTCACATAACTCAGTAATGGCAGTGACGATCCTATGTACTCACAGGACCTACTCACACCGGAAAGGACGGGACTGGGCGATAGCAGCAGAGCGTCTTGGGAGTTGGGTCACAACTCGGGTCTCCACAGACTTTCTTGGGGGCTCTGGGGTATCCAGATACAACTCGCATTTCTAGCTGTTTTTCATTTGTTTGGTAGCACTTTCATATAAATTATTCTAATCTTCCCCGTAAGCATCTGAGAGAGGCAGGCGTGGTGTTACTAAACCCACTGTAGAGAGCAGAGCCAAAAGGCTCCGAGATAAGCACAGCTCGCTTGCGAGACACGAGCTGCTGGAGCCGACGCGGGTCCCGACCCCAGGCTGGGGGGCCCTGCCCTGCCCACACCTGCCTGCCGTGTTCGTGCCAGAGCGTTTGAGCCGTGCGTTTCGCGCAGCAGGCCCTGGTGATGTTAGTGCCCAAGTCCTCTTTAAGGGGCTGTGTCCCTGCAGCTCTCCCTGGGCTCTGCCGCCTGTGTGCGGGGAGAAGCCTGAGTATGGAGAATAGCATTAACCAGGAGTTTTGTTAAAATGGAATGTTCAGGGGTGAATCGCAATTTAAATAGCTGAGAGATTCCATTTACTTCCAGCAATGTATTCTGAATGGTCCCTCTGGCCCAGCTCACAGGAAGCAGACAGCCGTCCGCTGCAGAAAGTAAACGGAATTTTTATTTTACTCTTCGAAGTGCTTTGAAATCGGCAGTCTTGAGGCAAGCGATGGGGGCTCGGTGAAGACACCATCAGAGGAGCAGCCAAGGTCCTGAAGGCAGCCAGCAACCACCAGAGAGGGCTGCCTTCAAATGAAGGCCTTCGAAAGCAGCAGAAGAAATTGGCTCTTTAAAACCAGCCCCCCCACCTCTCTATGTTGAATCTCGTGGTTCCATGAGTCTGATCACCTGTGAGATTGTTAGTTTTCTAAGTTTCAATTCACACCTGTTAATTATGGTTCTGCATCTTTCTACAGAAACGCAAATGGTTGCTCCCAGGTTCATCAGTAAGTCGTCTAAGTGCTTTCAGAGCTCAGAGCCTGGTGTAGGTTCTCACCCCAGAGTTCCTCTTCGGGGCTCAGAGGTCCCGGCTGCTGCCGGAAGGTGTGTTTTGTGCTTTGTGGGGCAGACCTTGATCACAGAGTGCCAGCTGCGTCCGTCCTCCGAAGCTGTGCGTCCCGGGAGCTTCCGCTCCCGCCCATCTTGGTGCTTGCTCTTTGTCCCAGAGCTGTCTCGGTGAGCGACACCCACAGCCAGTCCATGTGCCGCCATGAGGGCCCCGATGCAGGACAGACAGCAGAGGTGCTCTGAGGTTCCCTTTGTTTATGGCTGTTTTTTTGTTTGTTTGTTTGAGACAGGGTCTCGCTTTGTAGCTTGGGCTGGCCCTGAGCTCACTCTGTAGCCCAGGTGAGCCTGGAACTCAGCAATTCTCCTGCCTCTGCCTCCTGAGTACTGGGATGATAGGCGTGAGCCACAACGCCTGGCCTTCTCTATTTCAACTTTAAAAACTCATGTCACTTTCACAATATCCATGGGAAAAAAATGAGAAGAAAATTGTGTCATACACTGGTACAAATTCTCAATATTGAGTGTGACCATGATGTGCATATACGATGTTTCAATAAAGATTCCAAAGGAAAAACAAAAAGCATGTTGAGGCATGAAAGTCTTTGCTGCAAAGAAACATCCTCTTAAATAAGGCCGTCGCTGCCTCCCTGCTCTCTGACTCACACTCTTTGCCACCCAGGCTCAGTTAATGGAAGTGATCAGGCCAAGGGGTCTGGATGTGACATAGGAAAGGGCAACGGGTCCCCCCTGTTCACAAGCATGACCTGTCGCACGCGTGACGGAGGCTGTCCCGGGAGCCGGCGAGCCCCGGGTGCCCTTTCTCGGTAACACAGAGCTCACGTCGCAAATGCTGCTGGGAAGACAAATACAGGAGAACACAGCAGCGAGTCAGTGAACGTTAGGGTTTTAAAACACAGACTGTATCTGGAAGCTTTCGTGTGACAGACACAACATTGTTTACCACAAACACACACATGTGTGCCCCGAAACACAGGGACCCAAAACTCACCAGCTCCTGATGAAGCCAAGGACGCCGAAGCCCTTCCTCGGAGGAAGGGCTGACCGCACCCTGTGGCCCCCTGGGCACTGAGTGGGCACAGAGGCACAGTTGGGGGTGCTGACTGGGACCCCTGGCAGTTTGCTGAGTGCCGAGGGCTAGACCTGCCTCATCCAAAGGGAAAGGGGTTGCCGCTGTGAGGGGCAGATGCTGGCACTTGTTAAATCTGGGCAGTGAAAGCAGTCCTGACGCCATGTAATTTGACATGGGTTTGAAGTGCTTAATGATGAAATCTACACTGTGAAAAATAAACTGCCTGACATAATCCCCATTATCCTTAGCTCAAACCAATGTGTACACACTGTATGTATACCTACCTATGTAGGAATTATATGTGAAACATCACTACATGGACATATATACTGTACAAATATATTCACACTTCATAGTTTCAAATTTATATATATATATATATATATATATATTGCACTCTGATTGTACCTGAATTTTCTCACCAGCTCCTCTGGCATTTGCCAGGCCAGCAAGCAAACAGGTGCTCGGCTCTTACTCCTAGTCTGCCGATGTCTGTTTCTCCTTAGATTTCAGGTTAGACTCACAGCTTCTGTTCTCTGGTGGGTTCAAGAATAATCATTACTTTGTAGCTTGCTTGCTTTTTTCCTTTTTATAAGAGTAGAACAGTATCCTTTCTAACTCTTTTATTTCTGAGCTAAACTTGTTTCTGAGTCTAACTGTGAGTCAAACAAGCTCCCTGGCTTGTTTAAAGGCATTATTGCTATTATTATTACTATTGTTCTGTGTTGTGTGGGACAGGGTCTCACTATGTAGCCAAGGCTGGCCTAGAAGTCACAGCGATCCCCCCGACTCAGCCTCCTGATTTCTAGGATCATGGGCGTGCCACCACAGTTGGCAAAGGCTTTATTATTCCTCCTTTTCTTGGTTACTGGTAAAGCTGCACATCTGCTCTGCTGTCTATCAGTTGCTGATAGCTGCCCAAAGCCAGTGTGGCCTGTGATCTACTCTCCGGAATCCTGGCTGGGGAACTCCGCCATGCTCAATGGGGAGGAAGCCGTGGAAGGAGGATGGGGGAATCAGTGGAGATGCCTCCCAATACTGTTCTCGGCTGTCAGACCCCTTAATTCTGTCAGGACTCACCAGTATTCCTTAGGCTTGTTTATTTTATTATTGTGGTATTTATTTTTTGGAGGAGAGCACCGTGGGTTGAACTCAGGACCTCACAAATGCTAGGGCAGCATTCCGCTCTCCGCCGGCAGCTCTCTTAGGCTGGCTTTGTTTGGGGGTGCATGAGGGGCTTACTCTGTGGCTCTGGCTGGCCCTGAGCTCACCAAGATGCTTTTCCAGCCTCCCGCGTGCAGGGATTACGGGTGCCCGCTGCCTGCCCAGCCTCAGCTACAACCTGATTTCTGATCACCGCCCCTGAAGACTTCAGCCAGGAGACCAATGTTATACTTTGGATCTTCTGTGCCTCCCAGAGGTTTAAGTATCGAAAGGCTTCAACAGATGTCTGTGCCGTCCCGGAAGAGTAGTTTCCTCCGCTAGACTGTGGGCTCTTGAGACGTGGCACCTTCTCTACTTCGTATTGTAATCGGTCACCTGGGGCGGTGCTTGGCGCTAAGTAGCCAATACAGCAAGCACAAGTGAAATGAGTGAGTTAGAAGTGCTGCGGGTAGTGGGACCGTGGGGCGCGGGGCGTGGGGCCCAACAGTGCCAGGAGCATCACTCTGATCCCGTCCTTTAGTGCAGGTCTTTGCAGGGAGTCACCTTGTCTCTCTGAGCCTCACAAGTCACATAAATGAAACGGGTAAAAATAAAAGTTCCTCTGGCTGCAGGGCTGTTAGGAAGCCACGCGTGACAGACACGCGTGACCATGGCAGCTCCGTGTGGCCTTCACTCGAGGATCTTTCCCTTTTCTCACTACTTCTATTATTTAAATGAGTTTATTTCCACCCAGATCCTTCACAATATACACGGGAAAAGCTTCCCACTTGAGAAAAGAAGCAGCCAAGGAAGCTGTGAACTGTCCGGGTGACCTGGGTTATTAAATCAGCACAGCAGGACAGGCGCGCCTTCGTCCCTCCGGGTGAGGAAGCGGGTCGGCAGCCATCCCACTGCGTCCTCTCAGAGGAGACGCTCTCACGGCACAGGCAGGGGAGGGTGATGCAGGGCGACCCTGGCTGTGAGCTGGTGCACGGCCAGTTCCTCCCAGCTTAGCTGTGCCTAGTTTTCCGCCATCGCCTGTCCACTTTTCCCTGTCTTGTCTTCGCTTTTATTCTTCTGACCATTCGATGTCCACGTCTTCACTCTCTCCATCTGCCCCACCGTGAATTTTTCCAGACTCCCCACAGGGACTGCCTTCTTCCTCCCCAGTTTCACTGCCGGATCCCGACCTGATACTCACTTCTGGCTCGACAAGGAGGCCGCGGGCGGGGCCTGCTCGGCCTGTCTGTCAACGCGCTCCGCAGTCTTGCTCCTCACCCTCATCATGGGGAAGGAGGGAGCCCCCGAAGAAGGGCACGAAGCGGAAGGCGCGCAGCAATTTTATCCATGGCCTTTGCTACTCGTCCTCTGAAAGTTCGTATGAAATGCTTCCAGTGACAAGACACGCGTGTCCCCTGTGCCTCGGGTGACCTTGTTAATGTGATGCACAATTATGAGTTTAAGTGGAGATTAAAGCACACTTTCTTGAAATGCTCAACATTCGTAAATACTTCTCAAGGAGCGAGAAAATGCACAGGGAGCACTGCTGGGAGTTTCGAGCGCACATGGCCCGAGTGATCTTTCCTCTCCTGGAATCCTTGACAAAGAATAAATTTGGTCGCGTCGGTCGGCTTCTTTCTGATGTGCAGCTGCCGGAGAGGGAGGCAGCCTTGTCACTTTAACGAGGACAGGAAGTAGCCAGGAGTTCACTGATCTCTGGAAGAGTCTCTGCACAGTGTTCACGAGCCTTTTCATGTTTATGCACAGTTTCTATCCACGCCTTGTATGGGCTGATTTTTCTGGGAGAATTTTCGGTGTCTTTCAACAGTCTTATAGTCATGCATGCCTGTCAAAATGTGAAGAGCCTCTGAGAGGGTTTATTGAAATGTTATTGTATAAATTATGCACAACGTCTTTTTGAAAAACACTGGAAGGATAATAAAATATAGCTTGCAGCTTCTCTTCTCTCTGGCTTACGTCATTCTCCTATGTCCAGAGTCATTGAAAGACCCACGTTCCGAGATGGTGGGGCATAGTGACACACGGGACAGGTGAGGTGTGGTGTCTCCAAGGCTGGGAGGCTTTCTCAGTCCACACAGCTTGCACCTCACCAGGCATGAGATGGTTGGAGGAGCTCCCTTCTCCCATCCGTTCACCCCTGCCACAATCAGGAAAAACCAAGTTAGTCTCATGGGGTATGTGACAGCTTCTATGTACTCCCACAAGCGGGCGCTCGTGAGTCGACCCAAACGTCTCTACCCAGAGAAAAGTAAGGATCTCTCTTCCTCGAGACTCATAGCAAGGGTGGACCTGAGGCCTCTGCTTAATGTCGACCAGTCCCATAATACCCCAGTCTGGGTTTCTTCAAGGCTGATAAGTTTTATTCACTCAACTTGTTTTGGGGGGATATAATTATCAAATGATAGAGTTGAGAAAAAGCACGAAGGGAAAAATGTAGCCAAAAATAACCTAGAGTTCTCCATATTCCCGTCTTGATGGAAGGAATGTGACTGTTCCGAAAGTATAACTGTGGTTCCAAGAGCAGGTGGGTGGGCATCCCCAAAGAGGAACTGACTTGTAAGTGGGGTTTGCTAGTGGGGGTTTGGAAGCCAGACTCAAAGCATTTCCCTAGGGGCTTAGAAAGTACGAAGACAGTGTGTGGGTCACTGTGCCAGGGAGCAGCTGGACTGGCCTGGACAGGCCTCAGTTCCGTGATCACTGAATGCTCCTGGGCACCTTTTGTACTCAGCTCTTAGTCTTCTCACTACCCCGGAGCCTGAAATCCTCTAGAAACAGATCCTGGGCCTTGAAGCTGCTGGGGAACCCACTCTTCTAGTCAGGCTGGTGGAAAGGGACTACTTCCGGTGTCATTAATGTGCATACTCAACACACAGAGTGGAATCTTTTGTGATAATGAAGATGCACTACCACGCTAGGACTTACTATGCGGAATACGTTATTTTAGCATTTCATCACACAAAGCTCTGCAGAGTAAATTTACTGGGAAATAGGTCGCATCTGGTTGATACCATCAAGACATAGCTTTACTTTTTTCTTCTACCTTCAAACTCACTTAGCTGAATTTGCCGTTCCTTCCCCTGATGGCAGATTGTGGAGACTCTGTAACTTCTTGATTACTTTAAGGTATTAAAAAGTCCAGTTCAATCTAAGTCAAAATTTAATCTCACATCCAGCTTAAAGCCACTCTGCGCAGCCCAGGCTGGTAGAGATACTTGGGTTCAGATGAGACAGTAGGTGGCAGGTGCTGGGTGTGATGTACTCTTGGCTGTAGGAAGCCTTCAACATCTTAGAATCCACATGGCGGCCCTTCTGTGTGGTACCCTCCCTGCAGGATCGCCAAACACCCTGACTTGGCACTGTACGAGACTGACCGGCGACCTTTTGGGTCCACCTTGCTGGAGCCCCGGAATTCCACATAGTGGTCAGGATCAATGCATATGCTTACTTGGTCATCGTGGGCAGTTTTGCTGAGGCCCCAGCCTATGTCTTCTCGGACAAGCACCGAACACTAGGCTGTATGTTGTCGCTATCAAGATATCATATTTAAGATCTCCTGTGATCTCTGTTATGCTTCATCTTTTGGAACAGATTGGGCCCTACCAGCGGCTGCACCTTTTCAGGGCAGGTGGCATCCAGCCTGGAAATGAAATGCCAGTCAGATCCTCTCACCTGGAGTGACTGGCTGTTCCCAAATGTTCTTACCTTATCTTTGAAGGAAATCAACTCCATTCTCAATATGATGAGCAGATCGGAGGGAATCTCCTTCCCCCCGAGGAAGCGTGTAGCCCTTTCTAAGCAAGCTGTTGGGAGCTTAGCCTGGTCTTTGACTGGAAGTTCTCACTGTCTAGTTAGTTCCTCCTTTCAGAAGGCAGGTTACTTAGCTTCATTCCAGTCATTAAGGTCTCAGCCAAAACCCTGTCTCCTGTTAAACACATACTGTCATGCTTTTACCCATGGGAGACAAAACTGCAAAGGCAGAGTTTACTTGCAAAATGCCCGACATTACTGAGCTGGTAAGAGCAAAACCTATGTTTCGCTGATGATTTCTTAACTGAAGTGGCTGAGGGGCTTTGTTCCTTTTCTCTCTTTGTTGAGACCAAATACTTAACAACCTAAGTTAAAGGAGGAGAGGTTTGTTTAGCTGACAGTTTTTAGAGGTTTCAGTCCATAGTTGGCTGGCTGTAAGACAGAGTGGGACGGCAGAGGGGAAACAGTCCATGGCATGTCCGGCAGAAGGCAACAAGGTAGCAAGCAGCAGCAAGCCTGTGCTCCCTCTTTCCCTTTATAGTCCATCCAGGCTACAAGGCTATTGATTGGTGGCATGCATACCCAGGGAGGAGTTTCCATTATCCACACCCTTAACCCAGAATCACGGCCTTAGCCCACATTCACACATCCACACTGCCTTTGAAACTCTCCACTAATGACTCTGTGAGGCTTTGGGGGGGACATCTAGACACAAGCTAAACATGGAGACCATGTGTGTAGGGGAGAGAAGTGGTGTACATTTCTGCACAAGTATTCAAATGAGACCATGCAGTCAAAATTTTATATATCTGTATTCTTTGTCTCCTTTAAACTTGGCAATAGTTTCTGAATTTTTACATTCTATGTGTTCCTCAGGGTTATTTTTATGCTGACAGTAGCTGAGGTAGGATATGAACTCAACTCTTGTGGGTGTCTGAAAGTCTGGTTCTCTTTCAAGTATTGTTGAGGATAATAAGAAAACAGGAGGATCGCAACTTACCCACCCTGTGTTTGACTTTCGCCTTGGTCCTTTCATGTGTCCCGTGTTCTGAGTCTACGTCTCTGCTTCCTTGTAGTTCTGTTTGATCTATTGCCCTCTCACATGCCATATTTCCTTTTGGCGAGCTCAGTTTGATTCAGTGCCTTTGTATTTTTTTGGTAACAGCAGTTCCTGAGTGGCTCTGTTTCAAAGCACAGCATCTCAGCACAGAATCTGAATATCTCATTTTTATGAACAGAAGATCTATTAGTAAATTCAGGTATCCTAAACATTTTAATCATCATATTAATCACAGATATAAAATCAAGCACCCACAATGCCCCAGCACCATGAGTATCTCCACAGAGATCTTGTGGAACCCACTCAAAAGGTGCATGAAAAAGATATTCTCACCTTCATGTATTAAATGAGAAAATTTCAGTTCCTAGAAGTAGGTCGCCTGAAATCCTACAACAAAATGTAGCAGCCAGGACAAGATTCCTGGTCAGGAGACCTCCAAGCCTGTGTTCTAAATGCCTCTAGGACATTGTGCATAGTTTCCTTTCTTTCCAGCACAGCCTTACAGAACCACTCTTTTTCTAAAATCTTTACTGGTGCGTTATATATACACATCACAACTATGCTCAACATTAGGAACTAGTAGCTGTATATGACATGTCTTAATTATCATTTTCCCCTTCCTCTACCCACCCTACCATCCCTTGCCCCTATATGCACAAGTTTTGTGGGTTTTTTTACCATCAAATTTTTTCTTTCCTCTTATTACTTACCCCTAAACCCCATTTCCCTTTGAATGTTTACTATTTCACAACGCTTGGAGCTTTTGTTTCCTGCTCCCTCTGCTCAGCTGTCTGTCTTTAAGCAATTAATTGCTGAAAAAAGGGCCCAAGAGGGAGACCTCTTAGCTGTTGGCCCTGGTATAGAAGAAGAGAGGAAAAGATAGCATCCGGAGGAGCAAGGCACCCAGAGCAGGGGCAGCGGGAGGAAAAGTTCAGAGAAGCATAAGCTGTGGTGTGAGTGTCGCTTGTTCCCAGTGAAACTCACCTTGAGGGTTGGCTCCTGCCGGGGCGGAGTCCCTAGCGTAAGTGCCTGAAGGGGAAGTCAGGCCGTGGTGGTAGATAGCCCTGTGGAGACAAAGCGTAGCCCTACTCAAGGGGTTCGCTCTGTACGGATTATTTTAATTGCATTTTGTAAAAACATAACCTGGACTAGTCTAAGGAAAAGGCTGACTGATTTGTGCAAGTCACAAGAGCATGGAAAGGCGCGGGGTGAGCTGAGCAGGGCCCTCACTGGGCCCTCACACCACAGGTCCGGGGAATCTGTCTCCACGTCTCAGGTTTGCTCCTGCACCTGTGCCGGTTTCCTGCTCGCGGGCTGTCGGAGTCACGGCAGGAAGCCTGAGTCCAGCCGCTCACTCTCCTTTGCAACTGCAGAGCAAAGAGACCTTCCTTATTAACTCTGCGGAGGAATCCCAAGGAGGGACTCGGGCCGGCCAGGCAGGGACAGTTCCTAGAGCTAAGGAAGAGAAACCTGCTCAGTCCACTCGAGTCCCACATCCCTCCTCCTACCAGGAGGGCAGAGCCTGCTGCTGTACGAGGCACAGACTCGGGTCTGCAGGGCCGCTGGGAGAACTGTGAGTCGAGCAGTCGCTGCAGCTCCTCATGTCCCCTGGTCATGAACAGATGGCAGCAGATGACAGGAGAGGGACGCTCTGGAGTGTGGCTGGCACCGGGCACAGAATGGAAATTCTGGCTGCTCAGCAGGCCGAGGCAGGAGGTCAGCTTGGGCAATTTAGTGAGCCCTGTCGGAAAATGCAATTGAAAAGGGTTGAAGTTGTAGCTCAGTGGGAGACCTGGGCCGGCATATGTGAGGTCCCTTTTCTCCTGACAGGACATCAGAAAAGAGAAAAGGAACAAGCTACAGGAGGATGTCTGGCCAGCAGACGGGCCTCGGCTACGCAAGATCCCAAGTGCAACACACAGGGCTAATCAAATACCCAGTGTTTACATTTAAATACTTTATTACAGTAAAAGACACGTTTGCCGAAGATACGTCCTCCTCAAAATACTCCCCATTTTAAGCGCATGTACCTTGTAGTCCTCGTCATTTTCTTATGCAGCGCTAGAAATCCTTTAAAAAATTGTCCTTGTGAAGTATGAGCAAGATGACAGTGAACGCCACTGCTGAGGGCCCTCACGTGCAGACAGATTCAGAAACCCGAGACCGCGCGTCCCCGCCCACCTTCGCGCTGGTTCCGGCATCGCGCGGCTTCCGGCTCTTGTTCCAAGTCAGGATGACGACACAAAGCAAGCATTCGAATCCCCCCGGGGCAACGCGCTGCCAGGAGAGCTCGACTACAGACACCCACGGAAGGGGGCGCCAGAGCCGCTTCAGAAGGGGCCAGGAAGACGGGGCGCCTGCGTTCTAGGTGAGGGGAGGCCTTTTCACGGAGATTAACAGCAGCGTGTCTTTAACTGCAATAATAATTTAAACATTTACTTTAGCTTTTGATCACACTTCTTACAGTTTATTGAATCTTCTCAGCAGAACCATGAAATCAATGTTTTATTCTTTTCTTCACAGATTAAACCAAGACTCATCAGGAGTTAAGTGACTTACCTGAGATCAAAGTCAGGGTGCAGGAAGTCAAGACTGAAATGCCAGTTCGTAGACTCCAGTGCTGTGCTTTCTCCCCCGAAATGGAGATTCTTGGAGGAACTTAAGAGAAAGGGACAGTATTCACCTTCAGAAATTTCATAAATAAAACAAACGCTGCTTCACAGAAACAAGACAGGCTGTGGGGTTAGCTGGGGAGAAGGGAATGAAAGACCCAGGCTTAATCTTAAATCTCTGCTGAGGAGAGAGAGAGAGAGAGAGAGAGAGAGAGAGAGAGAGAGAGAGAGAGAGAGAGAGAGAGTGTGTGTGTGTGTGTGTGTTACTAGATAAACTCAAGCAGAAGGACATCCTCTGAGATGTATCCACCATATTCTTCAAGGTCCTCAGAAACAAGTACAGGCTGAGACCCTGTCACAGCCAAAGGACACTGCAACGTTTATCAGCTAAACACAGTGCAGATCCTGGATCACACCTTGGGACAGAAAAAGGACAGTAGTGGGCAAAGTGGCAGATTCAAAAGAAGTCTAGAGTTTAACTAAAAATCAGTTAAAGATTTGTTGCCGCACTAACAAATACAGTGCAGTAATACAGAGCGTTCGCAGTGGAGGTCGCTGCATGAAGGTGCATGGGTGCTCTCAGTGCTGTTTTTACAGCCGCCTAAGATGATTCTGCATTGAAGAGTTCATTGAATTCAAACTGTGCTCATCTCAGTGCTCACAGTGCCAGCTACAGAGCAAGGGGGGAGCCTGCAGGGTCTCCGTATGAGCGTGCACCATCTAGGACTGCTGTACTGGCCGAGTGTCACAGAGTGGACAGTGCCCCCGTACCCCTAGGGTTCTCATACCAAAGCTCTAGACCCCAGCATGGTGCTGTGTAGAAGAAGGGCCTTGAGGCCGGGAGATCAGGGTTCCTGTGCTGGCCTCGCTCTGTGTCTCCCTCGTGAAGGACGGGGGGAGGGGCAGCTGTCTCCCCCAAAAGCAGAGCCAACACGGGGAACTTAGTCTGCTGGTACCTTGACTTCGAGCCTCTCGCTCTCCAACGCTATAAGAAACAGATGCCTTTTAAGCTACCTTGCCCCTGGTGTTTTGTTATAGAAGCAGCCTGAGCTTGACAATATTTTTTATGGATGATGACTGAGGGAATAAAATCCTAAACTGGAATCTACGGAGGCTCTGGGGTAACAGTTTCCTTTGTTCAGATTTCACCCAGCTAAGGCCTTGTTATATCGCTTCCTGGAGAACGTACTCCCATTCTACACAACGTCAACTCAGAAGCTAATTTACTTCTGAGTCTCCCTTGAGTCACCCCCGGGGTCAGAGCCCAAACAGAGCTCAGAGGTGGGTGGGCTTGAAGAGCTCGCGCTGCTCAGCCAAGCAGCTTCTGACCTCCGCGTCTGCGTCTGGCTGCTTTTCATTCTCTCGGTCTGGAAACTGCACTGACCAGAGAGGCGTAATAGTTTCTCCTTGTGCCTGGCCGCTTAGATTACTCCTTTGAAATAAACAGCCCCCCCATTAAGCCCTTCATTGGTCCTAATAGATTCTCATCCCTTCTAAAGGCGTGAGACTTTTCACACGTGTTTTCTTAGCTGGCCACAGAAGGTGGCTTCCAAGGCAGAAAATAGCACAGACAAAGGAGCCTGGAGCACTTGAGAGGAGAAACAGAGCTCCCAGGGTGCACACAGTTGAGTCAGGGTGGAGAAGGGGTCTTGTATGAGGTGCAGAAGCTCAAGAGGTTTCGGAGCGAGAAGTAGGTCAGCAACAGCATTGGTTTGTCCGAGTCTGAGGAGGTTCCTGAGGTGACTGATTCCAAGAGCCGGAATCGGAGAGTTCCAGGCGAACCAGGGCGAAGCCGCCACAATCAAGGGCTCTTACAGTGACAGCCAAGGCATAAGCACCCCCAGCATTCTCCCTTCTGGGGCGTGTTGTGGCTTCGTGTGCTGTGCGCAAGCAACGGGCTGTAAATGGCAGCCTTGTGCCCCCACAGAGCACGCGACGTCTCCTCCCTCCGAAGGGCACCTTTTCTCCCAGCCTTGGTGATTCGCGCCTTCACCAGCCCATCAACCCTGTGGGCTCTCTGGGACCGTCACGAGGAGCTGGCATAACGAAGTGGCTTGAGCAGCAGAGCTGAACTTTCTCCCACCTCTGGAAGGGCTGGCACCAAAGGCTGGCTCCTCTGAGGGCGCAGAACAAGTACCCCAGGCTTTTGTCTCCATGACAACCACCCCCAGGTCTCGTCGCCATCTTCCCTGTGTTTCTGTCCGTGCTCAGCCTCTCTCCCTACAGGGCGCTGTTATACTGCCGTTCGGTGACGTCCTCTTTGGGTGGCCCCTCCAAACACAGCCGTGATCCGAGGTCCTGGGGTGAGGTCGTGGAGCTGGTGGGATGCACACCCCAACCCACGTGCCAGCCGAGCTGAAGCCACAGGCCGTGAGCGGCCAGAGGACAGGACCCGCTCTCACGGCTCCGCCCGTCCGCACCCCAGCACGAGAGCTGGGACGGGCGGTCTCGACTTCGGGAGCCTCTGAACCGAGCAGAAATCTCTTTGCTTTTCCCGGCCAAGATGACAAACCTCATGGCATTTACAAAAAGCCCCAGGGTGATAGCTAGGGCATGGAAGCCTGTGGGTAATCGCGGGGCCTTCGCTTTGCCCACACGAGTGTGAGGGGAACACACTCCCGGGTCAGGACCCTCTGTGACCCTTGAAGGGAACTCAAAGCACCGTCGCACACCCTCCCACCCTGGGGACTTCTGATCGGATGAAGCTCCTATCGGGAAACGAACTCACAGGACAGCTCTGAGTCCTGAAAGAAGGAAAGTCGAGCATTTTGGACAGAGCTGGGCCTGGCCCGTCTTACTGTCCTCAGCATTTCTCACAGAAAGCACTTGGGCACACTTTACACACTCCAGTGAGTGGAATGACTTGCATGATTTTACTCTATAGTAAAAATAATAACAGCATTATGTTCTGTTTCTTAAAAAAGGAATCGATGTGGCATATCTGAAAGTGGAATATAAAAGTCATTTATACCCTGCAAAGTCCAGTGTATATTTGGGAACGGCGTCTCCTACTTGTCTTTCTATCAGTAGGCCACTGCTGTCACTGTGGTGCTGGGGACTCCGTTGGTTTGCTCGGGAAGGACGGATTCACGTCACAGTGCCATTTGGTAACATCTGCGCCTTCTCCCTATGGCCTGCACGCTATCCCGGCCCCTGTTCACAGCAGTAAGGGGCCCTCGGAGACCTTCTGTTGATGCCTGTGAAGAGGCTTCCTCAGCCAGCGTCCCCCTTCAGCCTCTTCTGGGCTGTCCCTGGAAAAACTCTCTCTGCACGACGTTCCAAAGAATGGGCAGAGAGAGCGGCTGATTAGAACTCAGAACGCCGGACCCACGGCGGGAGGGCGATGCGTGAGGAAGGCCGGACGTGGGGCCTGTGCGGAGCAGGGGGCCTCGGAGAGACCGACCCTCCCATTGCAGACCACAGCCAGATGTTCCGGAGTCCCAGAGCCCCTGAGGTGGGGAGCTTCTTGGCCACAGCAGCCGGCCGGGATTTCCGTCCTGGCGCTTCCGCCAATTTTCTCTTGAAAACTTGAGGAAGCCAATCACTGCGTTCGGCTTGAGCTTTCTAAACCTGTCCAGCTAACCTTGGTTAGAAACTGAGCGTCGTCCCCCTCGCATTCTAGGCACGAAAATCCTGGGCCTCCTAAGGCTCCCAGAAGCCAGAGAGCCGCTGAGTGAATCGGGAATTATCGGGGTGAAAGTCCGGGACCGGCCAGAGCTCCGCCGAGCGTGTTTAAGCTTCTCCTCCGGCTTGCATCATAATCCCACCTGCCCACCCCGCCCGGGCTCCTGTCCGCTCGCGTCAGAGGCCCTCGTGAGTTCTGTCTGCGGAGGACTGAGCGTCTCCTGCGTCCACGCACTGCACTGCGACGGCCGGGCTGGTGCCCACAGTGTGTGGCAAGAAAGTCCCCATCTTTGAACTAATGACAGACCATCTGATGCATTTCCCTCCTCCATGCTGTTTGTTTTTACTCATAGTATAAAGTTGCTCCCGGAGTTGGGAGATGAGTGGCTTCCACTCCCCTGGCAGCAGATCACTGAGGTTGGTTATAAATAGGAGGCGACGGCCCCCAGCTCATTGTTTGCGCTCCACACGGGGTGTCCCCCGAGAGCCACTGGCTTACTGAGTCTTTAAGGTGAGACATTAATGTTTCATTATTTGCTGGCTGTTATGGTGCAAACTTGTTCTTAGGAAAATGTAACGATACTCCTTTGCACCTTATTCTTGGGAAATTTCAGTGAACTGCAGTAGAATTACCAACAGCACTGGACAACAATGAGTTATGTTTTTGTTTGTTTGATTTACGCAATTAACAAATGCACATTTACATGTGTTTGCTCCACGTCAGAGATGGGACCCGTCAGCTTTCCAGACAGATCCGGGCTCTGAGTCCGAGGCAAGAGCTCGCTCCTTCCCTCCATTTATTTAGTGCTCGGAGCTCATTCATTTTTTCGTTATGCACTCATCCTGGGACCTATCCCACGGCCCCGTGTCACGGATCCCGCAGGGTTTGACACCAGTCTGATGCCTGTGACATTCCTTATTCATTTTCTATGATCTGTGCTAACTGCCACCCAGACCCCGTGAGAACCGCCCACCGACCAGACCACAGGAAGGAGCCAGAGAGGGAGCATTTCTAGAGGGCACGCATGCGCCCAGCGTCACGGATCTGTGGTGCCATGCCTACCTGCCAAGCACAAGCTCCCAAATTTGATTCCCGGTAATGAAAAACAAAAATGAAAAGTAAATAAAGGGTGAGCCTTGGTTTAGTATCTTTTTATTTTGTTTTATAATTTTGGTGCAAACCCAGAGGTGCTGTATCACTGCAGAACCTCCCTCTGCCACTTTTATAAAATGATTGAGTGAAAATATTTAATTGCTTATCTAAAAGAAATCAAACTCTAAAAAGAAAGTCTATAATTTTAAACAAATAGAGTTGTAATTTATAGACTGTATAATTCAGCCTTTTAAATTATAAAATTTCTTTTTCAAATACATTCAGAAGTGGTTCAACTGTCATTTTTATCTGACTCAGAATATTTTCATCACCCCAAGATGAAACCCCTCAGCCTTACTAGTCTCTCTTTTCCCTTCCTTCCAACCCTGGCAAAAACAGACCGGCTGTGCCAGCTTCCCCGGGGATGTAAGCATTGGGTGCTGCCGCCGTGTCCTAAGAAACCTAAAACTAAAACTACTTAGATGTTCACAGCAGCGTTACGTGCAATGTCCAAAAAACCAGATGGAACCAAATTTCATGACCCGATGAATGGAACACAGTGTTGCACCTCCAAAGAGGCAACACCACCGAGCTAGGAGAGTTTTGGGAACAAGTACATCCATGCTACGACGCGGAGAACACTTTGCGACACTGTGTGAAGCGAAAGCAGGTCCTGAAGGATTCTGCGGTGCGGTTCCGCTCACACCAAGTGCCCACCACAGGCACAGCCTGCTTTCTTTTTTTTTTTTTTTTT
>PVIC010016351.1:0-34050 GCA_004025085.1 Thryonomys swinderianus | reverse complement strand
AAAAAAAAAAAAAAAAAAAAAAAAAAAAAAAGTCCTTGTAATGAAATTAATTTTTAAAAAAGACAATTTATGGCCAGAGATTTAGCTTCATGGTTCTGGTGCCTGCCTTGCAAAAGTGCAAGGTCCTGAGTTCGATCCCCGATAACCACATACAGTGCTGGGTGTGGTGACTCACAACCCACCAGCAACCAATACTACATACCACAGTGCTGGGCATGGTGGCTCATGCCTGTAATCCCAGCACTCGGGAGGCAGAGGCAGGAGGATTGCTGAGTTCAAGGCTTGCCTGGGCTACATAGTGAGCTCAGGGCCAGCCTGAACTACAAAGCAAGACCCTGTCTCAAAATAAAATAAATAAAATAAAATAAAATAAAATAAAATAAAATAAAAAAATAAAATAAAATAGAATAAAAAGAGAGTTTAATTACCATCACATTTTCCTGTAATTAAGTGGTGGGGGGGTTGCAGGGTGGGTAGGAGAATGGGAAAAAATGAGAATTAAACTGTCATATACTGGTACAAATTCCCAATATTGAGTGTGATCATGATGTGTATATAGAATGTACCAATAAAAATAAAAATTAGTGAAAAAGGACAGTTTAATGCGCTAATTAATTTTCTATTTGTCATCCCCTGGATCCGTGTCACATAAGGATAGATACTCACTAAGAAAGGCAGACATTGATAGGGTGCACACTATGGGTGGAGGATTTGATTTGCCATCTAGTTAGACAGAAGAGTTCCTATATTTTCTTAGAAGTGATCCTGAGCCTCACGCTAATCCGAACAGAGTACATCTGACTTCTTTAACCCTGAATGGCTTCCACTTCAGAATTATGAGTGTGACCTAGTCTGCTGGCCAAACTGGTTTCAACTCTGAATGCCCAATCTTTGAATGTTTTTACTGGAATGTAAGAGGATGGTGCTGAGATCAATGAGATGACCTCACATATCTATGAAGCAGAATACAGCACACCAGCACACCTGCTCAGGATTTCACCATGTGCTTGTGTGTGTGTGTGAATGCTGAGATGAAATGAAAAGAGAGAGACAGCGACTCTTGAGATATTGTGATACAAGAAGTGCCGATACTCTAGCATTCATTTGCAGTAACAGCTGTTCTTTCAAACAGGCGGTGTTTCGAATCACACATTTTAGAGGACAATCAGTACACCTACGTCTGCTCTTCAGGTGTGTTGGTATCTTATCATGTTTCTGCAGCCAATAGATCCAATACAAAGTTAAAATATTTCACCATAAAACTGTAGATATATAATAGAAATAAATTAGATAGCGATTCTTTTTTTTTTTTTTCTTTTTTGAGCCAGCGTCTCGCTTTGTAGTTCAGGCCTGCTCTGAGCTCACTATGTGGCCCAGGCAACCCTTGATCTCAGCAATTCTCATGCCTCTGCCTCCCGAGTGCTGGGATTACAGGCATGATCCACCATGTCCGGCATTGTGCTGTGTGGTACTGATTGCTGGTGGGCATGAGTCACCACGCCTGGTATCATAGCCTTATATGTGGTTACTGGGATCAAACCAGGGACCTTGTGCTTGCTAGGCAGTTGCCAGAACCACTGAACTAAATCTCCAGCCCCTAGTTGGCTATTTTAAACTGCTCTTATAATGAGAATGTTTTCTATATTAATGCAATATTCATCCTACCAGTACCTTATTTCTTCTAACTAAACTTCATTCAATCATATTTTCCATATATTATGGGTGATAACTCTTGGGGTTCAATTGGCCATGAGAAATCTTGTGAATCAGTCTACTTGGTTTAATCACAGTTGTTTATTGGCTTTATGCTTTTTTCATTTAAATATCAGAATTTTAGCCCCAGGTGGCAGTTGGAGACTTGTCAAGTTTCTTGCTCGTTTTTAATCTGTGTAATAGACCAGCAATTACCCAGCAGGTACATTGCTATTTTTCTTTCAGAGGGTAGTCTCCTCCAAAGCAAAAGGGTCATTTTCAGGGAGCTAAACACAGGAGCTTTCACATGCAGGACCTTCAGTACACAAATATTTCCTTTATGTAATCACCCCCCAAAAATGGAGAATGACTTGAAGGCAAATGGGAATATCAACGACTCAGGAAAATAAAAATAAAAAATATGTTTTAGTTGTTTTTCAATCAAATTAAAAATGAGAATCACTTTGCGTTTGTGTACTGATAGGAAGTTGACATGGTTAAAGAAAAAACACAGGAACAAAAAAATGGGAATAAAGAATGGTGTAAGCAAAGGAAGAAAAGGAAAATAAGGATATGAACTCCACTGCCAGTTTTCTAATATATTTTCTACCTTGGAGTCTCTAAAGTTTATAAGAAAATGCATATTAGAAATGTTAAATATGGAAATAGTTTTAAAATATTGTTTTGTCTAATCACAGCGTACAGAGAGAATAGACAAAGAGCACAGAGTGAATCAATGTAGGAATTGGAAGGGATGTTAATATCTCTCTCATGAGTTGCTTCTGAAAGGGCAGAGGGAGAGAAACAGAAAATGGATGTCTAAAAGACTACGTTTCAGTAAACTTTTCTGGATATTTAAAAAATTCTAAAACTTAATATGTAAAATTATAAGGAATGGTAGAGAAAAACAGTTTATATTCATTTGTATAATTGCTAATCTGCTTTTTTCGCTGTCAGGACATAACATTTTGGTTTCCAGCTGTTTATTATCCAAATCATTTCCTGCACTAGATAAAGTGTTACCAGCAGGACTCTAAGATGTTTTATGCTAATGAGGGGGAAAAAATCTTGGACAGTTTGCGTAGCATAGATTTTTGAATGACATTGCAAAAATAATCAGAATTTAAATGAAAAGAAAATTTGGGTAACAGCCATTATGTTCACTATGCC
This sequence comes from Thryonomys swinderianus, assembly GCA_004025085.1. NCBI lineage: Eukaryota > Metazoa > Chordata > Mammalia > Rodentia > Thryonomyidae > Thryonomys > Thryonomys swinderianus. The sequence continues at coordinate 31,188 of PVIC010016351.1, read as the reverse complement.
AAAGTAACTGATTGACATTTTAATTAGATAGGAAAATATAATTATATTTTTAACTCTGAAAATACCCCTTGCAAGAAAGATGGACATAAAAAAAAAAAACTTTGTAAGAACACAAAAGAGTCACAAAGAATATTAAGATGCACTCAATTTTCAGTGTTCATGACATGAGTTATTAATTCCATGGATCATGAAGCAGAACTTTTTGAAAGTTAACTTGCATTTACCCTTTTGACAACAGTTTGCATTATAGTTATTAAGAGAACTGTTTGCCATAGCTATTTGTCTTCATTTTGGCAGTTCTGGCATAAATATTTAATTTAATTTATGTTCCATTTTTTAAAAAGTCTCTATAAAACTGAGTGGCTGAGTTGTACCTGCCTGTCCACTATTAAAAAAAGAGGCTATGTATTATTGCACACAGCATAGAGTACATCAGCTTGAAAAAAGACTTTGTGTGGCTTGACGGTGTTAATCATTTTTGAGCTCTGCAAAAACCAAACATAAGTAAGACAACAACTTAAATTGGAAGTTAGAGCTTTTCCAGACTAATTTTTAAAATTTTATTTATTTATTTAATTTTTTGAGACAGGGTCTCACTTTGTAGTTCAGGCTGGCGCTGAGCTCACTATGTAGCCCAGGCAAGCCTCAAACTCAGCAATCCTCCTGTCTCTGCCTCCCGAGTGCTGGGATCACAGGCGTGAGCCACCACACCTGGCACTTCCAGACTAATTTTTAATCATATAAATTATCCTTATCTTAATTTTTTATTAGTACATGTTTGCTGTACATTATGTTTAAATTCCTTGTGTGGCCTTGGGACATATTCATAGTACATCATCAAGAAGTCAAATAATACCAAATACTGGCCAGGCTGTAGGAGAATAGGAACCCTTGTACATGATTGTGGGGGTGAAACCTATGGAAATCCAGTATGGAGATTTCTCAAAAACTTAAAACTAGAAATTCCATTTGTCCCAACTATTCCTTCTAGGAATATGTCCCAAAGAGTTAGACCTTCTATTTCAGTGATACATGCACCACCATATTTATAGTAGTACAAATAACAACACCTGAATTTTAGAAGCCCTATACATCCACCAACAGGTGAATGGATAGAGGAAATGTGGTATTTACACACAATAGGGTAATTTTTATCATAAAGAATGATAAACTTGAGTCATTTGTTGGGAAATGGATGCACCTTGCAACCACAGTGTTAAGTGAAATTAATCAGATACATAAATTTAAATATCTCACAGCTTCTCTTACCTGAGGAACAAGAATTACAATCATTTTACTTAAGTGTTTTTCTCTCACGAGTTGCTTCTGATTAATACTGAACATTGCTCTAAAAAAATTAGACACTATCCAGAAAAGAGTCAAGCAGAAAAATTTAGGTACAAGAAGGGAATTCATTATGTAGGACCTTCCAGGAAAAATGTTATAAAAACTCACAATGGAGTCCAGAGATTTAGTTCAGTGGTTTCAGTGCCTGCCTAGCAAGTGCAAGGTCCCTAGTTCCATCCCTTGTAACCACATACAACAATACCGGGCATGGTGACTCACACCCACCAGCAATCAATACCACATACCACAATGCTGGGTGTGGTGGCTCACATCTGTAATTCCAGCACTCGGGAGGCAGAGGCAGGAGGATTACTGAGTTCGAAGTTTGCCTGGGCTACAGGTGAGCTCAGGACCAGCCTGAACTACAAAGCAAAACCCCATTAAAAAAAAAAAAAGCAAACCACAATGTATCTGATTATATGACAATGCTGTAGCTTTGTCTTCAGATGGTGACATATGGATATGTCCATCTCTATCTCTGTATATAACTTGTGAGTCATGAAAAGGTTCTGTAGATGTGTAAAGATGGCCACAACCTCTTCCAGCTGATACATATTTTGTCCAATGTGGTCTTGGTGCTCTCCTGTGAGGAGAAGGAGCTAAATGTTTTTCTTTCTTTGAGTCTAGGTTGTCCATTGTGAATCACTTGTTAAGAGTATCATTTTCTGCAAAAAATTATATTTGATTTCTGGGGCCAAATGAAGAAAAAAAAACCTTACAGGGTCTTCCTATTCTCTTTGGACTTACTCTCTTGGGATGTTTTCTCTCAGAGTTCTCTACTATAGAAACTAACAAAACACCCAAGCCAGCTGGTGAGACCATGGACAGCTGCCTCGTCAACAGTCTCACGTGAGTATGGCTGATAAGTCATTCCACTTTCTATGACAGATGTGAGAGAAAAGAAGTGTAGGTCAAATCTACCTGCTGTCCAATTTTGTGCAGTTATCAGCTAAATTTAATTTTTACATTTAAAAATATTATATTAAAAAATATGCAACAGGACCTGTATGTGATCTCACAAAGCCTAAAATATTTACTATGTGCTGCTGGCTGTGTGGGTGCTTCACAAGGTGATGAGAGAGTGAAGAAAACACACAGACACTGGTATAAAGAGAAAAGTGGGACCAGATGGGACACAGTCCTCTGATGGGGAAACTGCGATGCAGTATCTGCCCAGCAAGTTTATTTTATAGAACTTGAAGAAGGCACATTTAGGGCAGTGTCAGAGAGAATAAATTCTTTTGTTTTACGATGAGAACAAAGTAGGAAACTAGGAGATTCTGAGGGCTAGCTAGGGATGTTGTGGTTAGTTATTGAGGACACAGAGCTCCCTGTACTCTATCAGGAGCTGAGTACAAGAAGTGTCTTTAACAGCACAATGTCCCCAAAGCCAAGTGTTGAGTATTACTCAGGAATCTGACTGAAGGACCTTGGCTCAGTCGTTTCCTATGATTCCCTACATCTATTTGGTCCTTTAAGGAAAATGTATGTAAACCCTGTTCCGCATGATGTTACCCCTAGGCATTATGGAACAAGTCTATCCTGCCATTTCCTGTCCAGATACCTAACCACAGAATGTATGATGATAATAAATTAGTGTTTTACTTCAAGAAGTTTGGTGCTACTTTTCCTCATTAGTTGTTAATCAGAAAATGCATAAAACTAATTTCTATTAAAAGACAACTCTACACATGGCCCATTACTTAGAATATATGATGTTGCTGTCATAAGTCTAGATTTTTTATTTATGTTATTGAACAATCTAAACCCATGACCATAGCATCATATATTTTAATGTCAGTGCTTAAGTAGTCAAATCTATATCTCAAGAAGATCTTCACAACATTTTTTTTTTTTTGAGACAGTGTCTCTGTAGTTCAGGCTGGCCCTGGGCTCACTATGTAACCCAGGCAAGCCTCAAACTCCGCAATCCTCCTGCCTCTGCTTCCCAAGTGCTGGATTACAGGATGAGCCACCATGCCCGGCACTGTAGTATGTGGTGCTGATCACTGGTGGGCACAAGTCACCACACCCAGTATTGTTGTGTGTGGTTCCTGGGGATAGAACCAGGGATGCTGTGCTTACTAAGTAGGTGCATAGCAAAAGGAAGTGAAAACTTACAAAGAAGACTGGATGGAGTGAAGCTCTTCTGACTGACAGGACCACCAGCCACTTGAGGAGCCACCTGAGGATCCATTCCCACACTGAGGGAATTGGGTACCTATAGGTAGGCCTTTGAAGTCTTGTGAAACTCAAAGTGGTCAAGGCAGCATTTGTAATTTTCAGTCTTATAATAAAATCACTATGTTTGTGATCCAATTCCATGTGTGATGTTGAGTTGGTGACTAGGGAGTTTGGATTTTTTCCAAACTATTGCACAGATTTTGAGATGTCTTCACATGATTACCTTCAATATTGCTTCAAGTGGTTGAGAAAATGTTTGTAGCAGAAGAGATGATTAGGTATCAGAGCATCACTTCAATAGAAACAGACAAACTTAAGTGGTTTGAAGAATAGCTCATTGAGGAGTAATGAGGTTGAAGGTAGAATGTAGTTACTTGGTGTTGGAGTTCACTCTGAGTTAGAAACCAGACTCCTTGCCACACACAAGCAGTAACAGGACACAGAATTCTATCGTCTCTTTCGTAAAATTGTCATGAGGAGTAAATTAAAGCAATATGAGGCTGTTCACAGTAGGCATTCTATAAAAGGAGAGAAGTAATAATTTCCAAAGACAAAGTGACACTGGTATTTGGATTCTGTACTTGTGGGGACGTTTCCTTTCCTTTTTTATTGGTACATTATATATACACATCACAATTACACTCCACATTGAGAATTTGTACCAGTATATGACACAACTTAATTCTCATTTTTTCCCTTCCCCTACCCACCTTACCTCCCCTTACCCCTTATATACACAAACATTGTTTCCTTTTTTTAACCATCAATTATTTTCTTTCTTCATTATTTACCAGTAAATCCATTTCCCTTTGAATATTTACTATTTCACAGTATCAAACATGCATTCTAGAACACATTTATAACTTCAGTTTCTCATACCAGAGAAAATATATGATATTTACAGATCTATGACCTATTTATTTCACTTATGAGTATGTCCTGAAGGTACATCCATTTGAGTATAAATGATTCAGTCTCATCATTCTTTATGGCAGAGTAATACTCCTTTTTTTAAAAAAAAAAGACCACATCTTCTTTATCCAGTGTAGAGTTGATAGGTATATGAGTTGTTTCCATGATTTAGCTATCACAAACTGAGCCGCTATAAACATGGGTGCACATCTGTCACTGTGTTTGGAATCTTGTAATTCTTTTGTGTATATTCCCAGCAGGGGAATAGCAGGGTCAAATGGAACCTCCAATCCTAGGTTTTTGAGGAATTTCCACACAGATTTCCATAATGGTTGTACCAGTCTACATTCCCACCAACAGTGGAGAAGAGTTTCTTTTTCTCCACAACCTCACTAGCATTTGTTGCTGGCTAATTTTGAGATAGCAGTCATTCTTTGTGGAGAGAGATGAAATCTCAGTGTTGTTTTCATCTGCATCTCTTGAATGGCCAGTGACATTAGCATTTCTTCATATACTTCTTAGCTGTTTTTACTTCTTTTTCTGAAAAGTGTCTGTTCATTTCAGGTGACCATTTTTGAATTGGGTGTTTAAATTTGGGGGGACTGAATTTTTTAAGCTCTTTATCTACTCTAGATAGTAGCCCTTTGTCTGAAGAATTACTGGTAAACATTTTTTTTCCCATATTGTAGGTTGCCATTTTACTCTGCTGGTGGTTTCTTTTGCTGTGCAGAAGCTTTTTAATAAAAAAGAGATCACATTTGTTGATTTCTTCTGGTCGTTCTCATGCTGTAGAGGTTTTGTTCATAAAGTCATTCCCTAAGCCAACGTCTCCAAGGGTTTTACCTAACTTGTTTTGTATTTTAATATTTAAGTCTCTCATCCAGTTTGATTTTAATTTAGTACAAGGTAAAAAAAGATGGATCTAGCTTCAATCTTTGGCAGGTTGAAACCCAGTTTTTCCAGCACCTTTTGTTAAAGAGACTATCTTTCCTTACATTTCTGATCTAAATATAAAGGCCATGGCTATCTTTTTGAAAGAACTCTTTAAAAAGAGGAGTTCACTCAATGATAATAAAGTATCAAATATATCAGTTTATAAGACTCCTCAAATTTTTATTTCAAATATTAGATACACCCGGAACAATTCAAAACAAATTTGAGGGTGTTTTGGACCATAAAATTTCCTTAGCCAGGTCAATGGATACATTCTGTTACTGTTTATTTTATATTCAAATTGGGTTTGGCTGAAACCAAGATTTTTAAATAGACCAAAGTACCCTAACTTATTTTGGAATTTTTTTCATGTTTTTTTTTTTTTTTTTAGTAAAAATAAAATGTCAGTGTGATTTTTCACCTTTATTGAGTCTTGGGGGTATATTTTAGATACACTATGGTCACATTCATCATTCAGAATTTGTATCTGTATATGATGTATCTTGATTCTCATTTTTTTCCCATCCCCCTGCCCTCCCTACAATCCCCACCCCTGGAAATACATAAGAAACTGAAGGTGTAAGTGAGGTCTAGAATGTATGATAGGTATTGAGAAATAGACAGAAAATGTTCTAAGGGAAAGGTGAGAGTGGAATAGAGGAAACTAAAGAAGGAAAAGAAAAAATTTGATGGTGAAAACAAAAAAAATGGAAACAAAGGTTTTTTTTTTTTTTGTATCCCACTCATTTTCTATAGATGCAAGAAAATGAGGGCTTCCTGATTGTCATAGGTCTTTTCAGTCTTGTTATTAAAAATGCCTCTGAATCATGGATTCTCTCTACAGTACTCCCCCAAAATTCAAGTTAGGCCTTATATTTTATGGTGCTTCTTTAAATGACATACTGAATCACGTTAATTTCTTAAACTCTGCATCAAAAAGAGTTGGATAAAAAGTTAAAGGAAGTAATTTAAATAATAAAAAATGTACCTTAAGAATCAACTTCCATTATTCTTCATGAGTCACTATTCCTAGGAAGATATTGATTGTTTTACACACGACCTAGAAAGTGTCAAGAAGATGAAGAGAAATGGAAGGGCCAGGTATCTTTCCTGCTGAGCAGTGGAAGAGAAGCATTGTAAGGCTAAATGCCAGATACTATACTAAACTGTACAAAGCCTTTTAAAAGTCATTAACATACTTTATGCTTCAATAACTGTTTGAAATGTGTATTGCCATTAATAGGGTTAGGGTAAGTTCCCTAGCAAGTAATCACAATATATTGGTGACTCAACTAAAAAACTTTCCACTTGTATCATAGTATCTACCTTCCAGAAACATTTCATTGGTCAATCCAGACATTCTTCCAAATAACTGCAAAGGAAGCTGAGAAAACTCAGCCAGTCACTTCAGTAATAAAAATGATCGTGGTTTTAGTCAATATATTGCCTTTTCTTGGCTGCAGCATAATTAAGCCAATTTTAAGGAAGAGGAAATTTGGAAAAGTGACTCTCAAGGTAACATAGGTAGTGGATAATAGATATAGCTCATCCATGTTGAAAGCCCATATAATTTCATTATATCAGATATTTCCTTAAAAAATGTGAAGGAGGTACATTTTCAAACTTAGTAACTTTTTTTTTTTTTTTTTTTTTTGAGACAGGGTCTCGCTTTGTAGTTCAGGCTGGCTCTGAGCTCACTATGTAGTCCAGGCAAACCTGGAACTCAGCAATCCTCCGAGACTGTCTCTGCCTTCTGAGTGCTGGGATTATAGGTGTGAGCCACCACGCCTGGCACTGTGTTATGTGGTATGTGATATTGATTGTTGGTGGGCGTGAATCTCCACACCCAGCATTGTATGTGGTTACTGGGGATCGAACTCAGGACCTTGTGCTTGCGAGGCAGGCGCCGGAACCACTGAGCTAACCCTCTGGCCCTCAAACTTAGTAACTTTAATGAAACTGCATTAGGTTGTCTTGACAGTAACTGAAAAACATTAGAACATTTTATCTTTTATTAGGGAATTCTAGGTAAATTTAATACACGGCTTGAGCCTACAGTCTGAATATGTATGAAATGTAGGTATCTGAAATTATATATATCTTTATCTGGCATTATTTCCCCTAACTCACTGTATGGCTTTTTAGAGACGTTATGAATTAGGTTATCAAGGTGCTCAGCCAACTTGCTCACAGTGTTTCCGTTTATGTAGCAATTGGACGGATATATTATCACCATACTTTCTTCCTAATGTCTCGTGATAACTCAGGCTAGGTTATGGTTTTATGCTGCCATGAAATTCAGCTATTATAAATCTGAGCTATTCACTCAGTAACCTTAATGCTTAGGCAAAGATGCTGACTGATCGCTTGGGTAATGATCTACAGCATTCATTCTCTATGATTCATTTGTTTCACTCCTAAAACCAAAAATCTTAAAAAGAAGAAAAAAGAAGGTACAGGATTTGACAGTAGCTGAGAGAGAATTTCAGCAATTTTTCTGTGACCTGAGATTGCATAAAATATAGAATGAAGTGTTATTACAAATAAATCTAGCATCTTAATCTGGAAAGCGATTTTTTCATTAAGTCACAACAATGGTATGAACAATATATTTACATGTGTACAATTCATTTTCACAGGTATTTTGCAGTGTAAACTACTGCGCAGCTGGTTTGAAAAGTTCTGGGTTTAGGTCATGTATCTGTCCTGTAACCATTAGCTGTAGATTTTTACTGGATTAATTCACTCACTCACTTATGCAAAGCACTGCCTGCATTAATTCATTCAGCACATGTCTACTGAGTTTTCACCATGTTTCATCTTCGCTTTTCCAAGTACTGCTTTTTGTTTATGTCGATCTAATATTATTTACCCAATATTCTTTCTCTTATTATTTACCCCATATTTGATCATAAGGACACAGTGTTGAGAATGTGCTATGAGAGTAGAAGATTTGCACTGAGAGATAGTAGGTTTTCATAATTTGCCCTTTTAACCTCTGCAACATTCAGACACATCCTTGCCAGCTCACGTTTTCAAAATCCCAAATCAGAGGGAAACCCTCAGCATTCTTAGGTGAATGAAATAAGGGTGGTAGAAAAATATGATCTAAATAGCTTTTTATGTTAGTTCTATTCATTATTAAGCCATTAAAATTCTAGGTGGGCTTAAGCCCAACAGTTATGAGGCCTGGAGTTCAATCTTCAGCACCGCAAAAACAAAAACAAAACTCTCCAAGTGGGAAAGGAGTTTCTTAGGCTGTTTCACAACCTGCACCGACACCTCTTAGCTTCTCTAACCATTTTTTTGAAGATTGAAAGATTATGCTCGTTGTGACCTTACCAAGAGATACCCTAAATGACTTCTTTAGAAATTTAAATATATATTTATTCAGTTCATACTGAAATACACAGAATATTCACTGGTTCACTGTGTCCCTTTTGCAATTCTTTCTTCATCTTTGGGAATGGCTGCGGCAGAAATGGAGATGTGCAAAACATAGTGGAGAAAATGTAAAATAACCTTTCCATGTGGAGATTGTTTTGATTTTGTGGAAATTGCAGAATGATTGGTTTCAGAAAAATGGGGCTCAAGATTCAGCTGCAGCTCTGCAATGTCACACGTATCATTTGTTGTTCCTCAGTATTCACATCCTGAAGCGTGTGATCACCCCTCGCTCTTGGAATGAAGTAGGGATTAAATAAACAGCCACAAAATGACTAGCAGAGGCATTGGCACATTGGAGTATTTAAACGGTTACTAATCTCTCTTTCTTTTTCAACTTTTAATTTAGCAAAGGACTTGTTTGGGAGTTCAAAATCCATTTTTTAGTCACTTACTTTTAGATAGTATGTTGCATTTATTTAGGGGCATTTATTTTTATTGGACCAGAATCGTTTTGATGTCTTTACAGTCATTGTACCCATTCATTATGACGATTAAATGCCAAAAATGGACTTCTGATTTACAAGGGTTCATATTGATAAAGTCTCAAAAATAAAATATGCATGATACAATGATAAATCCTGAACACCATCTATTTAACCATTTCATACTGAAATCATAGAAGCTGAAGTCCAAAAATAAAATAACTGAGTTCATCTTTCCTGATCTTTAGGGAAAAAATACTTAGTTATTCTTGGCATGACTGCAGGGTAACAACTTGCAATAGGACGTGAATCACCATGTAATTTTAGAGCTTCTCCAGGCGGGCAGAGATTATTATTGTATTCCCAATGTTTAATATGATGAATGACATATTATAGATATTCAGAGAATTTAAGCCAAATGAATGATTTCCAACTAATGATAGAGGCTGAACACTTTTGTACATCTTGGCTACATAAAATACTCCAGTTTATGTGTAAAATATTACTTATAATTATGGATGTGGAGTCTAACAGATGCTGTTTTCTGTTTCATCTCATGGCCTGTATCATCTTTGACTTTCATTTCACAAATGATCTGGTTTTCATTTTTTCTCAAGAGCTAGATGAAATTAGATTAATTTCCTCTGGCTGATTCCATGGCTCAGAAAAGTCCAGGGCTCTCTAAAATTTTGAAAAGTCAAGGGAACATTTTCATGGCTATCTCAACCTCCTTTTTTTTTGATTTTTCTATTCATACAATCTCTACTCTTCATTTCATCAACTCCGGTATAAAATTTCATGTTTGATTTGATATACATCTAAACCCAAAATGTTTCATGATCTAACTCATGAAAAATATTTGTAAGTGAAATAGACTTATACTTCAAAAATACGAGAAACTTTTTTTTTTTGAGACAGAGTCTTGTTTTATAGTTCAGGCTGGCCCTGAGCTCACTATGTAGCCCAGGCAAGCCTTGAACTCAGCAATCCTCCTGCCTCTGCCTCCCAAGTGCTGGGATTACAGGCGTGAGCCAACACGCCCGGCAATACAAGTAACTTTTCAAGAGTTTTGGCATCTCTGTACTGTTCTTAGATCTTCTGGTTTCTTACACTATGGAATTTCACTTATTCTCCTACCCAATCTCTTCATGAGCCTCTGTCTTCTTTCTACCTTATTTAAAGACTCCCAAAATGCCAATTATCCTCTTGTATCATCCCAAACAGATTTATCCTTTTAATTGGCATTTTGAGTAATGCACATTGCAAAACTCAATGGGCTGAGTAAGTGATGGTGCATCCCCCCCCCATACTAGTTCTAATGTCTTCTTGGTCTCACGTTTGTGGACAAAGGGTTTACTTGTGGTCTCCTAAACTGTGTTATGCCTATTCATTCATTCTCTCACTTGGGAACAGGCGACCTGTCTAACTGATGTTATAAATCAGTCAGTTGATGGATAGACAGACAGAGAGGCTGACAGACAGACAGACAGATAGATAGTGTGATTTACTTGTCTTCTCTCTCCTTTATCTGGAGTCCAAGAGCACCCATTTCACGTTGTTAGTGGGAAGAGACTAAAGCCCCGAGGCTTTCACACGTACACACTTAGAATCTATACCAGGGAAGTGACAGTCTAACAACTGAAGACTTAGTGTTCTTGCACTCTGGAAGTTTAACCTTCTTTGCTTATGTCTTCTATTCTATTCTCTTTAACTTCTGCACTTTGAAACTGACTTTCTTCCAGATTAAATTTTTAAAATAAAATTAAGGGTTAAAAGTTCAACCACACCTTTAAAAAAGTCTATTTTACCAGAAAGTAGTTAATGTCCAGAGAACTATGTTGTAATGAAGTGACATCACATGTTCGTTAGGACTCTACAGGAAAACTACATTTTGTGCTAGGTTAAACATAAGCTGTAAATGATTTGCATATCATTTGAAAGATGCACATTGGATTATCTTTCAGTATTTGGTGTTCATCAGAGAAAATAAGCAATTACTCATTTTTTTCCCGGTACCTTTGAGCAGGGTGTCATTTAGTCAGCTGCAGGTCTTCTGGGCATTTCAATTACTGTGTGAGGATTTTAGCTATTGGCACACTGTTTGACTCACCAGCACAATCCCATTACAGGTCTTGAGCATTTCAGTATCCAGAGAGGACGCCCCTGGTCTCTGTGCTTTTGGAACATTGCATTTGCAATAGTTTTCTCCTGCTCTCCACCTTTGCTGTGTTTATCTCCCTGAGGCTTACAAGTTTTCTTACACAGCCACAGAGTAGGGTTCTGGACTGGGAACAGAATTATTTGTAGCCACGGTACTAATAGACTGTGAGATCCTGATAAATTCATTCTAGCACTTTGCCTCAGTTTCTTAACCATCACATGGGGTTGAAATGTATTTGTTTACATTTTGGCTCCTCATATTAACAAAAATAAAGTATTTTGATAAATTTTTAAAAAGAACAAATATTCAAAGGGAAATGTGATGGAGGTGTGAGTAATGAGAGGTAAAGAAAAAATGTGATGGTAATAAAAAAGGGAATCAAAGCTTCTATATTGAGGCCGTGGGATTGTGGGGTGGGTAGGGGAATGGGAAAAATGAGAATTGAATTGTGTCATATACTGGTACATATTCCCAATATTGATTGTGATCATGATTTGATGTGTACATACAATATACCAATAAAGATTAAAATTTTTTTAAAAACTTAAAAAAAGAAGTGAAAATATGAAGGTGCAGGTTAAAATACTAGACATTCACTGGGGATCTCTGCGTAAAGCAATTCCACTTCTCACCTCCTTTATCCCATCAACTTTCTGCTGTTGCATAATTTTGCCCTCCAATCTGATAACTAGAAGGAAACTTGTACAGAGTTTATTTATTCTGTAATTCTCAAAAGCAGAGCAAAGTAAGACCCCACCTCAGTCAGTGGGACAGGAGGAGGGAAAGACCTGTGTGAAGAAATCAGAGGTTGAAGAGAACTGTTTGAAGGATATTGATATCAAAGACTTAATTTGGTCCTTTTTACAGAGTTGAGTTAATGGATTAAACTTGTGGCTGTTTTATATAGTTTTGTCAGAAAGTGATGTGTCAGAATTTTTACATCTGAGATGCTTGCTCTTTTAAGCTGACTGGAAGCATCAATCATAGGTAAAATTTTCCTGCTGATAGTTCTCTTTTCTCTCGTTATCAAAAAAGAAGAATTTATATGTGATTTTTCAACTGAAATAGGAGAAGAAAGCTAGTTCGTTTCAAAGAAACTTTAAAGTGTCTGAATTTCTATTTAACTTTGAAAACAAACTTAAGCTGATATTCTGGATTCCATTAGCAATCAGGACTGCATAAGCCCCCAGTACCATTTCTTGGTACCTTGACTTGGTAATCTAATAGAAAACCTTACAAAGTACGATGTTAGGGTTATTGGGGCTCAGTTCTGGGACAGGGAAAGGAGTTGACATTCTAGAGACTTGGAAGGTGCTCAGGACTGTTCTAATTCCACTCTTTGCTTTTGGTTTATCTCCTATATAATCCTCCGGTAACCATTTGAGATAGGTGTTACATTTCTCATTTAACAAATGAGGTTACTGAAGCTCAAAGAAATTAAGTGACTTGCCCAAGGTTATTCACCTAATAAATACCAATTTCAGGAATCAAACTCAGCTCTTCTTCTTTCAAAGCTGAAGTCCTTCGACATAATCTATTTATAGTCAGGACTGCCTTCCTAAAAATTATGAAGTGAATCCAGCTTAAATTTATATCTAAATTTAGAGGTTATTAGTTTAATTTTTTGAGGGGTTATTAGTTTGAAATCAAAACATACAACCACATATGCACATGCACACAAAGGAGAGAAATTTTACCTACATTAGTGTGATATAATACAGAATGGCTTGAAGTGAGATTAAAAAGACTTTTTATTGCAACTATCTCACTGACTAGCTCTGTGACCTGGCACATCACTTGGGACCCCAGATTTCTCATCTGTAAAATGAAGATATTGAACTCAATGATCTTTACATCCTTTCCAGCATAGAAATATTCTTATTTCTGAGAATTAGTTGAAGTCTACTTATTTTTCTTTTCAAAGTCAGATTAGTAAAGAAATGTGGGCGTGGCAAGGGTGTAGGATGCCAGAAATGGGAATAAAACTGAATGTTATGCATTTAAGCTCTATCAGATTTTTACATACACAGTCTCATTAAATTCCCACAACAAACCCATTATGTTATCATTAGTTTCATTTTACTGATGAAAAAAAATGACTAAAAGACTTGAAGCAGTTCAGCCCAAGTTCTTTAAGACATAGTAGATTCTCCCTGGAGGAGAAAAAAAGCTGTATTTTTTTTTATCATTCTGTAAAACAAAGTCTTTTAAGAGGATCCACTTACTTGCACTAGATCCATTTGGTCACATACATTTAGGTAAGTAGAGGCTGCCATACATATTACATCTTTTTATTGTATAGTTTCCCACTTATCCCAGGTAACAGACATTTAACAAACAAGCAAAGTGTTGATCCTGCATATTTCTCAATGTGTATGAATGATAAAGCCTTAGATTTCAGCTAGTGAACAAAGTTTATTATTTTTAATATTCATTCAAAAATATATACTTCACCAGTTGTTATGACTTATATTCCAATGCCCCCCCCCAAAGCCTCATATACTCATAAATCGATCTTTTGAGAAGTGGCTAGATTATGAGTGTGTGAGCCTGGATTAGGGTGTGTGATCATTAAATTAGTTCACAAATCAGTTTAGCAAAGTTTTGAGTGTGAATAATGGACAGTCCACCTTGGGTGTGAGTGGCACCAATCAACGGGTCTATAGCCTGGATGGAATGTAAAGGGGCAGAACGCAGGTGGGCTCGCTGCCTGCTGCCTCCTGACTGCCCTGCACAACACTGCTCCTCCTCTACCATGTCCTCTGCCAGATCGCTTTGACTTAGAACCAGCCAGCTACAGACTGAAGCCTTTATGAACTGTGAGCTGAAAGAAACCTTTCCTGGTTTAATTTGTTAAGTGCGGGTTAATTTTTCCCAACAGTGAGAGAAGTAGCTGAGACACCTAATGGTAGCAAGTAGGGGAAAACTATTACATCTCACTGACTCACATTCTTGTTGGAATCAGTTATAGAGAGCTAGTGGAAGAATAAAGCCACCTAGAAGTGGAAGAGGTCGGCAGATAGATAGGGGCCAAACGGAAGGTTTTTATCTTTTCCTTAAGATATCTAAGAGAATTACAGAATCCAGACTGCAATCCAGAGGATCGTTTGAGGTGCAGTAAGAATGGATTGTTGTAGGGCCAGAGGGGGCTATGAACTAGCTCTATAGTATTGTCCTAAATTAAACGAGAGAAGTGGCTTTGATTCTAGGACGTTATCTATGGGGATGGAGTAGGATAGGTCATTTTGACAAAGAGGAGATAAAACTGACAAGACTGGAGTATCAGTGATGAGGTAGAGAAGATATGGCAAAAAGCCCTCTCAGTATCTCTTGCAGTCCGTTCCATGGTGGAGCTGGATGTGACTCAAGCTGGGGGAATTTGTGGTAGTCAGGAACGGACGCGCTAACGCACACACATTCCAGAGCGCGATGCCCTGCACCTGAAAATTCTTCTTAGAAGTATTTCCTGACAGATTTCTTGTTAACGCTATTGTCTTCCTTAGAACACAAAATTCTTACAACAAGAATGTGTATAATAAACATAATGATGCATATTTGAGAAGAAAAGTCCTTTGATAAATTATTATTATTCTCAACTTCAGACTAGCATTTGCGCTTTCCCCTTAATGGCCTTGTCACAAAACATGAAATCTCATTTATTGTGGATACCAACAGCTGTCGTTTTTGAGGAATGAGAGAAATACAGGTGCCTTTAGATTGATTAGGAACATTTTTTTGATCAAAGTAGTTACACAAAAGGAGAAAATAGACATTTTGGTGTTATATGTATTTTAAATCAAGGAAGATTTACTCTTTCACTTCCAAATTGCCAAAAGTATACATCCTGTCAGCAGATGTCTTTCTCTACCAGTGAGACCTTTAGGATGGATATTCATCAGTGTTTGCAGTGGGTCTGAGATGGTAAGAGTACCCAAGTGATATCTAAAATGAAAAAAAATCTAATACTTAGCATCCTTATATAGTGTGAAGTAGCTGATTAGAGGGCATTTATTTATTTTTATATCGTCCTGTATTATCTTTTAGCAATTTTCATTTGAAAATCAAACTTTTATGTGTTGACCTAAATTTCCTATTGGAGTCATATTCCAACTCATTTCACATGCTATGCCTGCATTGCTGATAGAGTGACAGTACTATACTCTGTTGTATGTTAGGATTTATGCTAAGAATCTGCCAAGTGATATCCCATTTACTACTAACAAAAGTGCTTTGATACACGTACTATTGGTCTAGTCATTAGACACATAAGGAAAAACAACATGCATTATAAATAATTCTGGATCATTATGTTTGTACCTTGTTACAACTAAGACTTCCATGCAAAAGAGAAAGAAAGAAAAACATAAAGGAAGAAAAAGAAAAGAAAGATGTTTCCTCAGTTTTTCAGAATATTGTATTTTCTCTTATAAATAACTGTCAAGAATTGCAATTTTTGAAAGAACTGGTTATCAGTATTGTCTTCATGACAGCCTATCTTAAATTTTCATGTTGCTATTCTGTTGACATTAGATGATCACATCCCACAAGTGATCAGAGAAAAACCAAAGAACATCCAGTCAAATGAATCCACAGAGGAATCCATTGAACTATAAAAATCTACCCAATGATTTGTGCCCCCATTCTTCTGGGGACAGAAAGGTATGTTTAAAGTTTCCCCTAAACCCAACACTTCTTCCTGGTCTAATGTTTTCTTCAAAGGCATGCAATCCTTTGGTCATATATGAATTTCCTTTCATGGTTTCAACCCTGTGGCCATTAACTAAAAAAATCAAATGCTCAGTTAACTTCATCTGAAATATGGTGCTGCATATGAAGGAGACAGAAAGAATGGAATTTTTGCCAGGCATGGTGGCTCACGCCTGTAATCCCAGCACTTGGGAGGCAGAGACAGGAGGTTTGCTGAGTTTGAGGCTGGCCTGGACTACATAGTGAGCTCAGGGCCAGCCTGAACTACAAAAGTGAGACCCTGTCTCAAAAAAAATAAATAAATAAAGCCGAGCGTGGTGGCTCACGCCTGTAATCCCGGCACTTGGGAGGCAGAGGCAGGAGGATTGCTGAGTTTGAGACTTGCCTGGGCTACATAGTGAGCTGAGGGCCAGCCTGAACTACAAGAGGCCCTGTCTCAAAAAAAAAAAATGGAATTTTCAAAGTGAAATTAACTGACATCTTGGGTAATTCAAAAAGAAATATTAGGTAGAAAAGAATAGGGGTGGGATACTGAAGAATAGGGAAGACTATCATTAGAATCATCTGTTTTTTTGAATCTGTAGTATTTTAAATCATCATACTAGAATTTTTTTTAATTTCTTGTTTATCTCTTGTTGTATTTTGGGGATTAAGCCTGAAATATTTCTCAAAATATCACAGATATTCTAATTTGGTATCTCTAAGAGTAGAATCCATAAACCTGTACTTTAAACAAAATCTCCCAAATAATCAGGTCCACAAAAAGTTTGAGAATAAGTTATCTGAAGATGCCCTTGTATGAATCTTTTACATTTTCCTTGAAATAAAACTAATCATCATCCACACCTCAAAAATACAATTAATTTACCTATAAAAAATTCTTGTCTGGATGAGTTGTCACTGGGGTTTGAACTTCTAGTCATGTATACATGCAGGGTGTCCTCCTTTACATCTTTAGGTAGGGTAGAATAATTCATGGGGAAAAGATGGCCTAGTCTTTTTGCTGTTCTAGCTGTTAATCTGAAGCATATTCTGGCATCTGAAAGTTACAGTTTACAAGTAGACCAGGAAATGGGGATGAGGAATAAAGTTGGAAATGGAAGCATTTTCATAAAACAGCTCAAGATTTTAAATGTTGGCAGGGCCTTCACTCAAGGTACACACTTTATTTTTATCTCCTTCTTGGAATATTTCAATCTGACCAGTGTGCCTGTGAACTTCTCTCCCAGTACCGCTGTAGCTGCGCTAAAAGGAAAGTGCTTATGTAAAGAAGATAAGGGTGGGAAGGCAGGCATCAGCTTAACAGTCCACGGAGTTCAGCAATTCCACCCACTGCTTCTTTCAGAGCAAACTCCCAGGAGATGCACTTTGAGTGAGATGTCTGGTGCTTTGCAATGCTTTCCCAGCCCTTTCTGATGTGATGATTTCCTCCTGATAGCTTAATTTTATTAGATCATAGGAGTGCAGTCTATAAATGTGAAAACACTTAAAGGCAAAAAGTAACTTTCAAAGCAGCTGTTTAATCTAGTTTTTTTTTTTTTTTTTTTTTTTAGAACTCATGGAGGGGGAACTAAATCCTAAACCCTTACAAAATAAATGCTATTTATGCAGCCTGCCTTTCCCAGTCCCTCTATAAATAAAATATTCATGAATTCTGCCACCATGGTATGCTAGATGCAATCAAAGACTCTTATACAGAGCAGAAATCACTGAAAAGTATACTGTTACCTTATAATACTTCACAGAAAATCCATGAAATCTGCATTACAAGGCACTGTGTCTTACTGTAGCAACATTGCTTCACAAATTTCCAGGAGAGGAAACAATGATCTTCAGTTTCTGTAGTGCTGTTCATAAGAAGATGTCTGAAGCAAGTACCTGGGTGCTATAAAGGCTAAGAAGTCTAGGAAGCATTGAAGCGGGCAAACTATCACAATCAAAGTGTAAACTATCACAATCAAAGTGTAAACAGCATTAGAGCTTTATCATTAGGAAAACATTTGGTGAACTTCAGAGTAGATATGCTTCTTTATAGAGCAGAAAGACAGCTTCAACATTAAAAAGTGGCTCATCACTCCATCATTCCATTGGTGACAGCTCACATGTTCACTCAAGCACTAAGCCCACGTCCTCTTACCTGTCTCTCTCCATTTACATATGCATCCATGGGTCTATGCACTCTTTAGTTTAGTGTCTACCATTTTCTGTGCACCATGAACCAGGAACAAAGAAGACTTTATCTTCTTTCCCCATCCCAGAAAATTCTCATCATATTTAGGTAGAGATATACCGATATATTTCTGACCAACAATAGTAGATTAAACACATTTATATCAGGTTATCTCATTAAGAAAGCATAGAAAAGGAGAAAACGAAGGGCCACTAATCTGAAAGACCTCAGAAACTTGACTCAAATTGACAAACAGGCATTCTGCAAAACTATCCATTTTATACGAAAGGACATTGGTAGCCTTGGATAAGACTTAAATCATAGGTAATGATTGAAAATATGTTTAAGAAGCATAATAGGGCTGGAAGATTAGCTCAGTGGTTCTGGCACCTGCCTTGCAAGCGCAAGGTCCTGAGTTTGATCCCCAGAAACCACATACAATGCTGGGCGTGGAGACTCACACCCACCAACAATCAATACCACATACCACAGTGCCGGGCGTGGTGGCTCATGCCTGTAATCCCAGCACTTGGGAGGCAGAGGCAGAAGGATTGCTGAGTTTGAAGCTTGCCTAGGCTACATAGTGAGCTCAGAGCCAGCCTGAACTACAAAGCGAGACCCTGTCTCAGGAAAAAAAAAAAGAAGAAGAAGCATAATAACACTGAATCTTCTCCTTTGTACCCCTATCCAGAGATCCTTTCTCCCTCTTGGCAGAATGAGCAGAAGGTTTATTCTCGAGCAGAGGATAGCAGATGAGTTCTGCTCATAAAACACAAGGAAAAAAGAAAAGCAGGGTTCCTATTCTGAAAATATGACAAGTTACTACAAGACTATATATTGAAGTTTGAAGAACATCCTCATGCCATATTCCTTTACTTAACTCTTTGTAAATTGAGGATATACTCCAGCCAGATGTTGGAAGAATATTATCTACTCTATCTAACAACTTCAATGAACTGACATATAGTTCTCTTATTTAAAAAATAAACAAAACTGTTTTGGCCACTTCAGTCATGCAATAAAGAGCCTCACTCACAAAGTCAACTCAAACCCATGAATTTCTACTCAGTTGATTTCTGCCTCTCCTCACTCTTTTTTGGTGGGGAGAGAAGCTTCTGGGGAAAATTGCAAAAAACAAAAAACAAACAAAAAAAAACTCTAATATAGAAACAATCCCCCAAAAAGTATCTAGGAAAAAACAGAGTTTATGTGGGAGAGAAAGAAAGCAAGCTCTTCTCCTCCAAAATATAGATGAAATACAGACATGTTCAGTCCCTGACAGGTGGGTAGAGCTCAGGAAACACAACCTGGTGCTGAGAAAAGCCAACAGTGTGATTTTAAATCTATGATGTGCCATGTAGTAGCCATTACCCAAACAGAAATATCCAGATGATTTAGTTAAAATTGGATCAAATGAAAGATTTTATTCCTACATCCACTCGCCACCTTCCAAGGAATTAGTAGTCAGACACCTGTGGTGATGGAACAAACATTCCTACAATGCAGAAAGTTCCATTGCATAATGCTATTCTGAAAGTAAACATTTTGAGCCACACACAGATAGAAGAGAAAAAACTAACTCTTCTTAAATGCTTAATAATGATGACAGTGACAGCATTAAAAATGATGGGAGAAGAGGGAAGAGATTTGTAACTTTTGCACAAGAAGTTGAAGAGGAGACGTTTGATCCTAGTGGTGTTTTGCAGGGTGAAATGTCAGGCTAGAGATCAGGCCTGCTGTCTGTGGTGTCAGCCCTTGGTCTCCCTGTGCCTGCTTCTCAGATTTCAGGATTAGGAAAATCCAACAAAAGTGTAAATAACTGTTCCACGCAGGGCATACAAGTGTATGAAGACAGAGAAGGCAGTGGGCTTTTAAAAGAGACTGCAATTGTGTTAAATAGATATTCTGAACATAAAGGCCATAGGCATATGGAGAATGTGCCCAGATTTGGGAAGACAGATGTAAAAGCCTTTGACTTAGTTACTCTTCAAGGACCATGTTCCCCCTCAGTTTCCTGCACTACATGTTTAGCATTAGACAAAAACAGAAACTTGACACTCACACAATAGAAATTACAGCTATTAAATGCGGAGAAAAAAGAAAACACATTTGTCCTCTCATCACATACAAAGTATTAATAAAAATCTCATGTGCGTTTCACTGAGGCACTGTTTTCTGGCCAGTGAGTCCTAAGGAAAAGGCAAAGAACTATGTTGTCCAATGGAACTGCAAAGACTGACTTTACTGTAAAAGAGAAATGTGACAAAGAGTGACTTGTAAATTGGAAGCAAGTTCAAAAAGTAAAACAAGAGGCGATCTCTTCAAACTTTCCTGTTCAACATTAGTCAGTGTCATTACTTATTAATAAACACAGTGGCTAAGAATAAGTTGAAGAAGTGAAAGGAGAAAAGCATTTGTAATCTAATTTCTAACACCAATGGAATGTCATTGATAATAACAGTAGTTTAAAGACTGGTTATTTGTGATATTAACCAATTTAGCACACTTGCAATTTATATTAGCATCTTTCAGCTATAGGCATTGTTATTTCATAACCATAAAATGTACCATTGGTCCTATTAGAGAAAGCCTATTGCAGAATTCATTATTTATGAAGCATACTTTTTTGAGCACTTACTAAGAGCTATGTTTCTAGGCTATAAATACAGATGCCTCAAATAAGGTCTTTGTTCATCATTGAAGATAAACAGTAAAGTATTTCATCATTAAGAGAGTGCATGAGGAGGGTAGCAGAGGGGAAGAATTCAACCCTGCCTGGTAGTAAAGACAAACACAATTTACTAACCTATATTTCAAATGCAGGAATCATACTATGTTCTTTTAATCATTCCAAGTACCTTGAGAAGGACCTCTGGTTTCTGATTTGGATGTCAAATGAAATGAAAGCTCTATCTCTTTAATAGGGGTACTCTACACAATAAACTGTAAATGTACCTATACTGTGTTATAGACTATTATTTTGCTTAATTCATTCAGTTATCTAAAAACCATATATCAATTCTGTAAATATTTACAACCATGTGTCAAATGCTCAGTTCTCTCCTAAAGCAGCAAAGCGGACTAAATGGCTATTCTCATATGCTAATGGGGGAAATAAGGTAACCAAAGGCGAACAAAGCCGTGATCTGTGGGCGGGGTGGTGGTGAGGCCTGGGAAACCAGGGGGGGTCACTGGACTTTCTAAGGGTTAGGGGGAGAAAGGTCGAGTGGGCTTCTATTCAGATTTTGTATTTTCAACTTAGACATGTTCCCTACATCCCCCAACACTGCTGTGCTACTGGATAGCATGAGGGTTCTCTGGCCTTGTCTAGAGAGCATTCCACTGCGGTATGGTAGGTTCCTTACTTGAAATGAATCTGCTAAGGGACCTCTTCTCATGGTCTTCAGGAGCTACATTAACAGAACTCCTAGGTAATGGCTGATGGCATCACGCTTTTGGTTGTGTCTCGCATACCCTACGTAGAGCCTGCTACAAGACCTGTGTGACCCAGAACCATTCCAGAAAGGTCTGCTACACTGCCCCATCCATCTCAGATGTTACTTCCTCTGTTGATTCCATGAGCCCTTGAAACCTCATGTTTCCTCCACAGACACAGAAGAACCTGGGTGCACTGAGTCAGAGAAACACGGCTAGGGTGACTTGTTTCCTAGGTAACATGTGAGGTAAAGATGTGAGCTTACTTTCTGATGGATGTGGCACTCAGGCCTCCACAAGTAAGTGTGAGCACCTAAGTGGATGGGATATATATATATATATATATTTTTTATTTATAATTACCTCCATTCCCTCTTTTACCTAGCTTGGGCTTTGAGGGAAGATTTTCTGTTTCTTTGAGACAGTGTCTCACTTTGTAGTTCAGGCGGGCCCTGAGCTCACTATGTAGCCCAGGCAAGCCTCGGACTCAGCAATCTTCCTGTTTCTGCCTCCCGAGTGCTGGGATTACAGGCGTGAGCCACCACGCCCAGTTGAGGGAAGATTTTCAAACCACATTGCAAACCCGTTTTTAATTCAAATAGAAATACATATTTATGCAACACAACTTTACTGAGTATGTCACATAATGCCCCTTTAGCTCAGTGGACAGTTTGCTTCTGTCTTTGGAATGCTCACAATTTTTTCATGGAGATTAAAAATAATACACGCATGTACATCGCTAGGTTGTCAGGGACAGGATGATAACGGGTAAGAGTATGACATTCAACATGAGCTCAGCATCAGGGAAATTAAGGCAAATGTTAATTTGTGAATCTTGATCTAAGGGTTAATGGAAACAAGGCTTTGTGTTAATGAGAGTATTCCCAGAGCAGAGGCTGTCATGAGCAAAGGCATTGCTCTGGAAAGAGCTGAAGATTTGTGAGACGTAGAATGTGTATTCACCTGGGGAAGTCAGCAGCTCTGTAAGCGGCGAGAAACAAGTGCTGAGAGATTAATTGAGACTAGTTAACAGTGGGCATGGACTCTGCAGAGATGGATATAGTTTTATTCTAATAGTTAATAAGAACAACTATCTTTTTTTTGCACTGGATACTCATTGAGAAAAAAATACAAACACAGAAATTTAGAAAGCATTCATAGCAATGAGCTGGTATTGTAATGTTATCCTAAAACAGCAGTAACGTACTCTTGCACATGTAAAACTAAGATGCCACTATGACCGACCTAGTAAGAAAATTCAATTGCCAATTTCACACCAGGAATAAGTCAGTTTACAGTACACACCTCCCTGTGTCACTCCCCCTGTGGTTTCTGCTCAAGCAGGGCCTTCTTCATGTAAAGCAGATCTTCAGTCTGAGGAGATGAAGAGCTTTGAGTCACAGGCACCCAAACCACTTAACACGGGTATAGCCCATCTTCGCTTTCTGCTCCTTCAGGAACACAACTCAAGTGGAAATTTAAGATAACCATTATTGAGATATTGCTCAGTGGTAGAGCAGTTTCTAGCATATACGAGGCCCAGTGCTCAACCCTACCACACACACACACACACACACACACACAAACGCACAACTATTATCATACCCTTCCATTTTACGAAGTGCTATTTTATAATTGTTATGTGCTGCTATTCCCTTTGAGAATTTGAGTCATCCTGCAGTGGGTGGGACCACTTTGTTCGGAGAGAGGAAGACAGGAAACAGATTGGTAGGGCAGCGTGTTGGCTCTGTTTTTTCTAATAAGCCTATAGTATTTACAGCAATTAAAAGAATGTCTGACCTTCAGCTCTACACCTACCAGGTAAAAGCTGATTTGGTATTTCCTTGTTTTTGTTGGCAAAACCTTCTCTTTATCATTTCTAACTGCACAAACTTTTGTTAATTTATGAGGGAAGTACTCGCCCATGTTTTTATTTTGAATGGCACATTAAATACACTGAAAACCCTTCTTGGTATCTTAATGAAGTAGATGATTCAAACAAATTATCTCTATTTTGGAATCACAAGTTCTGCCTCATTGTTCAGGACATTTCTAAACTATTATCTCAGGACAGTCTGCGGTGCTTCATTTCAATAACAGTGTAGCTTTGTAGAAGGGCTTGTGCGTCCCGAGCAATTCTTGTTGCTTCTTCTATTTCAGTAACACAATTTGTGCGCTGATTTCTCTCTCTCTCTCTCTCTCTCTCTCTCTCTCTCTCTCTCTCTCTCTCTCTCTCTCTCTCTCTCTCTCTCTCCCTGATTTGTAGAACTCAGCATTCTAAAAAAGACAGACGTTGGCAGAAGGTGTGAGGCTGGTCTATCATATCTGGCCCGTGGCTGGCCCAACTCCCTCTGTAAGGAAGGAATGGGCTGAAGGGGAGAATTCTTTTCTCTTCCTGACTGCAGGGTGGGTCCTAATGTTCACTGCTGCTGCTGCTGCTGCAGAACTCAGCCTAAATGATATAGGACGTGAGGGGCGGCAGCAAGTACAAAACAGTGAAATAAATTACCATATAGATCATGTTCTGGTGGGCAAGATGGAAGCGATGTGTGCAATGAATCAAAGCTGGAAGCGGTTCTGGTGCTCGGCGATAGTGAGGGAGACAGAGCTCTCCTGGCTCGGCCTGAGCTTCTGCGAGCTCTGCCTGAGGAATCTGTGAGTAAGCAGAAACCACTCACCGTAATGTGACAAGGGAGGACATTTGCGAGGGCACCGGAGACCTTTTGTTATTGTAGTGGGAATCTGTTATTTCGCCAGCCCAGCACTCTCACTTTCCTGCCGGAACTTCGCTCGCTGCACGCAGCTGTGTGCGCCCGAGGACGGGCCTCCCTTCCCAGCCCCGCCAGGCTGATCCCAGGGCGGCGCAGTCCCCTCCCGCCCGATCTGAACAGACCCAGGAAAGAGCAGAGCAGGCGTCCTGAAGGTTGGGCCTCAACAAGAGGCCCGCTTGTTTCTTTCCTTGGTTAACCCGGTTCCTCTCTTTCTTTAGGTCAGGATGCTGTGGTTCTTTCTCACTGTACGCTTCAAAGATATTCTGCTTTCTGTTGAAGTTAATCAGGGTCCTTTTCTTTAGCTTATAATGAGATATTCCAGTTGTTAAAATTTTCAGTCTCTAGGCTCTAAGCTTCTACGTGCTGTATCTTGTCAGCACACAGGTGATTTGCTTAAAGGTTATGGCACGAATTTCATCTAGTTAGACTGGAGAAAAGAAATGGTAAAAGAGAAGAGTAAAATTAGCCTCACGGCAAGCACGAGGCTGTTGTTCTAAGATGTCTGTAAATAAAGGAAAGAGACAAGGAGCCCTCCTGTGGATGACACAGGGACCTTTTTGAGGCCGGAAGGAGAGCCTTGCTTCCTGAACTGGTTCAGGGCTTATTTTTTGCTCTAGCAGGAAGAGGGAGAGTCAAGTCAGGTGACACTGATGTAGGTACATGGGATGGTGTACTGAAGAAAACTAATTAACTGCTAATGCTGTTTTTCTCTCTTTTGAAGCTTGCTCCCTTTTTCCGTCTCTGTCTGCCCTCCTCGTCCCCCTACTGGCAGATTAAACAGTGTATCAAATGAGATCTGTTTGTTTCAAGCATTTTCAATAGGGCTGCTCACTATAGCAAGGATGATGTAGGGTGTCTAGACATAGGTACGGTGTCTTTTGGAAAATGTTCATTACTATAAAACACTAATAGCAGTAAGCATAAGAAAAGTCTTTAAAAACTCAATGGTTTAAAGATGAAAATACAAAATGTTATATAAATTTCATGCTCCAGGCATGACTAGATAGTAGGTACAAATTATAACCCATTAACATCTCTTCATTTCATTAACTCTGAAACTGCATTTGCTAATGAACAATTAATGTCCTCCTGTCATCCTTTCCGGGCCCAGTGAGGGCCCGCTACACTCCTGTTTCACCATTGTGCCGATACCGTGCTACTGCTGGGTACTGATGAGTATGCCCCTCTCCCCTTCCTATCCAATGCCATCCTGTGCTGAACTTTGCTTTACCTGGGCCTTGCTTCTAAGGCAATCCCAAGTCATCAGTGTCATCTACACTTCATTGCTGTCCTCTCTTCTCTTGGAGGTGCAGGGATAGTTCATTAGTCTGAGCGGAGGATGAGAATATAGATGCCCAGAGGAAGGGACTTTGTTTTATTCTCATACCTACATCCATGGGTCCTTTGTTGAACTGCTTCATCCTTTTCCAGAAAATATACAAATAAATATTCATTGTTTATATGTTACTTACAAGTTATTATGTATAAATTAGTCACACACAATTGTGTGTGTATTGTTGAAGCAGACAGACAGATACTAAGGATAATACTGACTTCCACTTCGCCTTCCATGATCCTGGCACACTCAGTAAGTCTCAAACCTAGACCCCCTAGGATACCATGCTATATTTTCTAGACAATGTTAAGGCAGGTGTTATCATTTCAATGCTATCTGTTTTGTTCTCAACCATGATTTGATTGAAAATCTATACTATAATGAAAAAGGACTATGTTAACTATAATCTTTTAAACAGTAAAACAGGTATCGGTATACAGTTTTCCATCTTTTGTAAAAAAGTTTTTTTACTATGAAAAGACTAGTCTTTGGGCAGTGAAAAAAGAACTTAAAGGTAAGATTGTTATGTTAACAAAAATGTTGCATTCTGGGCCGGAGGGTTAGCTCAGTGGTTCCGGCGCCTGCCTCGCAAGCGTAAGGACCTGAGTTCGATCCCCGGTTGCCACACATAATGCAGGGCATGGTGGCTCACGCCTGTAATCCCAGCACTAGGGAGGCAGAGACAGGAGAATTGCTGAGTTCACGGCGGCTTGCCTGGGTACCATAGTGAGCTCAGGGCCAGCCTGAACTACAAAGCAAGACCCTGTCTCCAAAAAGAAGAAAAAAAAATGTTGCATTCTTTAAAACACAAAAGATAAAGAAATATAGTTGCCATAATTATCTTCTGTCCTCCATAATTTATGTAATTGTGTACCTACATATTTTTTTAAAGTAAAAACTAATCACTGCGATTTTGAAATGAATTGTTAATGATACATTTTCGCACTTTGGTTAATTTCAGGCAAACACTGATCATTGCTAACTATCAGGAAAACAATCCAAAATATTCTGTGAAAATATTCTAAATTCATTCAATGAAGCAAATGAGAGAATTCATTTTTTACTGAGATGAGAAAAGGAAGTTTTGGCAAATAAAGCTCATTTTGCAATCCAGTATGCTTTTATTTTGCTTCCTTCCTCTAGTCACTTAGTCTTGAGTCTGAAAATTTGGAATTATTTTTAAAATCAGCTGCTATCTACTTATTCACTTGAGAGTTCTTGCATTTCCTTTCAGTGCCTTGCTTCTCCCACAGAGGCATAGCACATTTAACCTAGAGATGGGCTTCAAAGCTCAACACTTCTATAAACTGAACAGTTGCCTGCTTCATGTTTATGACAAGGGTCTAAGCATCCCTTTTTCCCAAGCACTTGATCTGTTGTTGATTTCTACGATTGTTTTAAATAATTAGAATTACACTGTGTCTATGAGGACAGTGCATCAATGCACATGTTTTTAAGGGGAATATTTGATGTTTTTTTCCTGTTTGCTCCTAAAAGAACTCTGTCATATTTCACTTGATAAAAATAAAAGTACTTGGAAGTTTTGTTGATAATAATCTATGCTGCAAAATTATTTTAAATAAGGGCATTTGAAAAATGAGATCCATTTATGGGGATGGTTAAGTGAATAATTCTAAATTTTTGAGCTAGACTCTCACTAGATTTTTAAAGTTAATATGTACGATGTAAGGATATACATGTACAAATAAGAAACATGATAATTTATTTTTTCTGTGGAAGATATTTCTCTCCATCCCATTTTTTTTTTTTTTTTTGAGACAGGGTCTCGCTTTGTAGTTCAGGCTGGCTCTGAGTTCACTATGTAGCTCAGGAAAGCCTCGAACTCAGCAATCCTCCTGTCTCTGCCTCCCGAGTGCTGGGATTACAGGCATGAGCCACCACGCCCAGCTCTCCATCCCATTTTTAAAAGAATGTTTATTTGAGAAAACTTGTAACTAGAAGTTCTTTTAATATTTTTGAAATATATACAAGTTCTTTAAGAAAACTAAATGGGCCTCTCTAAGCTTTATGGTTTAGGAATGGTTTTCCAAACCTGGGAGCCATGCCTTTGAAATGCAAACCCTGAAAGAGATAGGATTCCTCCCCCTATCTGTCAGGCTCTGGGTCAGGGGAAGTACTTAAAGTTATTTAAGAACTTAAATACTTCACTGTGAATTGTAAAAATACTTGGATTTATGAAGACATGAACATTATTTTTATTTTTTCCTGGACAGATGGTCACCCCAATTACCAGGCAAGTCTAGGATGAACAACATGAGACAAAAGATGATGCCAAGTCATCTAATCTGGGACTTAACAAGTTGTTATTTATCTTGAAGACACATAATGGATTGTATGTAATGAGTTATATCTGGCTCATCTATACGACAGTGAGATTTCCTTCTGTTTGTTCAGTCTCTTAGCAAAGTCCTTTTGATATATATCCCATTCTGGTTTAATGCCTATTCAGAGATAAAATAGGTGTTTAAAGTCTTTGTACAGTTTTCTGTGTGGAAAGAAGTTTCCATTATCTTAGTAATGTGAAAGTTTGTATAAGGCAGCAAGTAAGAAATCTATTCAAGGAGAAATTTTTCAATTTATATAAAAATCACAAGATGCCAGGCATGGTGGCTCATGCCTGTAATCCTGGCACGTGGGAGGCAGAGGTAGGAGGATTGCTGAGTTCAAGGCTTGCCTGGGCTACATAGTGAGCTCAGTGCCAGCCTGAACTACAAAGCTAGACCCTGTCTCAAAAAAAAAATTACAGGACATTCATACCTAGAAGTTGGTAGAGTTATGGGTGATATTAATTTTTATCTCTTTTTGATTGTTTTTAATATTTTTCTGTAGTTGTACATAGTACTCCTAAGGAAAAAATAATTTTATAAAGAAAACAGTTTGCATTTTCATTGACATCTTAGAATTTGAGTATAATCATCAAATTAGTAGGAAGAAATTTCAACTCTAGATTTTCCACTGAACATTCTGCACATTTCATATAGTTATAATGCATGATTTGTAGAGGCCTTTCCTTTAGAACTGAGAAAAAGAAGTTGTTGGTTAGGAGGTATAAGAGAGCCATGGAACTAATATTATTACAGACAGCTGTCTTAGTTAAAAATGTTATAGACTATTGCAGGGCTGCATCTTAGAAGAAGCCAGTGCAGAAGATAAAAACACGTACAGTGGGCATAGGTATATCCCTTAAAGGCTTGGCCTCAAGCAAAAGATAAAATGACTGCACCTACTTCCCAGGGATAAATCATAACAATTGATACTTTAAATAAGCATTAGTCACTTGGGTGGAGGACCAAGAATTGGACTCGTCCCTTCCAGGAAGGATTTATTCTTTATGTGACTTGACTCCCAATTGGGCCAATATTAACCAAGTGATTACACTTACAACCTTGTTAGCTGACCACAATTTTCTCCCACCTTATATCCACCTCATGATTTATACCCACCTATGGTTTTGTTCTATGAAGCCTCCCTGTAAGTGGGTTCTGCCTCAACCTACTTTCCGAGTCCCCTTCTGTGTGTCTTAGACAGAAGCTATCTTTCCCTCGATAAATATTTCCTACTATTAGCCTCCATTGTTCCTTAAAATTCACTCTTCTGTTTGGGGGAGCACAAGCTCAGGGTATCTGAAATCTAGCTGGTTGAGAGTTACATCTGTTTCCCCTGTATTATTCTTAGACCAATATCTGTTGGCTTAGTTCATAGAAAAGACAACTTCTATTCCCAGAAGACGAAAAAAGTAAGGAAGGAGTTGGAAAATACCTTTTGGCTACTAGATATCATGTTACTTTTGTTTACAGTCTCACTCAGAGTGACCACATCTGAATTTAAA
Organism: Thryonomys swinderianus; assembly: GCA_004025085.1. Lineage (NCBI taxonomy): Eukaryota > Metazoa > Chordata > Mammalia > Rodentia > Thryonomyidae > Thryonomys > Thryonomys swinderianus. The sequence goes on along the minus strand of PVIC010016351.1, from coordinate 1,513 downwards.
AGGATAGGCCATTGAAAACAGGAACTAATATGACTGTACCAATGATGGCAATGAGCTGAAAGCAGAAAAAAGAACATGGATTCTAGCACAAGAGAAAATGCAGTAGCAATTCTCCACAGGCAGCAAATAATTTGTTTGAGTGCATAATTAATAGATTTGTCAGAAAGTACTTAGATTGTGAAATATTGCGCGCAGCCCTCTTTCCGGATGGATTAAGATGAATGGGTCCTCCAGCAGCGTATGAAACCTCATTGCTCAGCGGCTGGAGAATTGCTGCATCTAGAGTTGTTTGAGTCTCTGCATCTTTGCATTCTCCTTTCTCTTTCCTTGGCTGCAGGGGGAAAAATGAATAGAATGCTTCTAATTCTGATATTGAATGGTGTCCTTTACCTAAAGGGCATCCAAGTAGACAAAATTAAATCAGATGCTCAATGGGGAAACTTTCCACTAAGCAGGAATTTAAAACAGGGAAATGTATTAACATGTTGAAAAATGGTTAAATTAAGCGATCTGTGGATCAGAGGTGTGACTTTTCAGCAACAAGCCACAGATGTATTTCATGTGCAATTGTCTGCACATCGCGAAGTGACACATACCTCCTTTACCCTTGAACATATCCGTAGAACACACACCTGGGGGACTCTGATATAAATTGGCTGGCTTAAAATAGTATGGTGAGAATTCAGATTCTATTTCTTTTCAGAGTACAGTTGATTTGAAAAAAAAATTACCTATCAATGATTTCTACCTGAATATTTTTGCTAAAGATAAGAATGATGTATGAGCCTTCATGAGTAATGCAAGAGGATTAAGAACCCCAGGTGGTAGCCTCCTTTATTTTGGGAATGCACAAAAGTTAAAATAAGAGCACTAAAATTAAATCATTTCTTAAATGTTTACTTATGGTCAATTGCATTGTGGCAGAAATCATGACTGAATTTTGCTTTTCATTTGTTTAGTATTTGCTCTTTGTCAAGTGGAGAGAAGAGGGAAGATCTGACTCCTCATCTCATCAGGTGCCTAATAAAATGTGCCACATCATGAGTCAGTTCTTCCTTCAATGCCTCCGTTGTGGAACTTGACCCAGGGTTAAGGAAGTCTCTGATACAAGGGAAAAAGGTTGTTATGAGATGCCTCGAGTATTTGGAGCGATATTTTTAAGTTGCTTAGAGTTTGCTGTTTGAATGTTTTATTTGCTCATTCAATTATTTGTCTATACTTTTCTATTTCAGCATATATTAATTGAGAATCTGTTTTGCATCAGATATCTGCTAAATTCCAGGGATTTGAGGGAAATGCAATGTGGTTGGTTCCTTTCACCTTCTGTCCTGGAATCTACCCAACCCAGGTCCTCAAAAGCTTAGAAAGCATAGTTGGCTCTCAGATCTCACCAGATTCCTGTTTCAGGACTGTTGCTTCTTCTCCTGATTTAGGATTTTCTCCAGACTCACCTGTAGTTATTAAATCTCTCTCCCTCTCTCCCTCTCTCCCTCTCTCCCTCTCTCCCTCTCTC
>PVIC010016350.1:20373-34138 GCA_004025085.1 Thryonomys swinderianus | reverse complement strand
AAAGAAAGAAAAGAAAGACTGAAAAAAGGAAAGGGTTAAAAGGAAAGGGGAAGGCAGATAGGAAGGGGACAGGGATGAAGGGGACAGGGACAGGGATGGGAAGGGATGGGAACAAGGAGGGGAGGGGAGAAAACATAGCAGCAATGGGAAATTCAGACAAACTAAGGCATCTGCCGGCAAAGGCACCAGACCATCCAGGATGAACAGGAAGTGGGCAGGAGACTCTGCATCCCAGGCCTATAAGATGCTCTCTGGAAATGAGGGTGAAACTCTCATTCCAATTCTGCCACTTTAGCATGTGGGGACCAGAAAGCGTAAAGTGTGACATAATCACAAATGCACCCCAGACTTTGGCCAGAGTGTGGCAAATACCCCGAGAAGTCTAGACACAGCCCCACATCCCAGGCTCTTACAAGTAGTGCAGCTGTAGATGTGGGACCTCAGGGAGCCAGGCTTGACAGACTGTAACACAAAGCCTGGGTGAGGTGAATGAAGCGAGACACACCAAGCCTGGAAGACAGCAAGACACTCAGAAGGGGAAGCTCACTGCCCACAGTCACCTGAGAATCATTCTCTAACTGCCACACGCGGCCTGAGTGTTCCTGAGGGACCCTCCCGAGCCCCTGTGGATCCTGCCAGGTCACCAAACACAGCACCCGACTCACACCTGGGCCTGGGGCGTGCACTGTGGACACCTACGATTGGCAGTATGCTCAGCACCCCATTCCACATGGAAATAGTCCTGATCTCCACCCTCCTGTACTATGGCCAGGCACAGGAGGGAGGACAACTTCAGCAAAACCAAACCTTCCTAAGAGAGGTCAAGGCTGGACTGATGGTGTTTGCCACCATCCTGCCTGCCAGAGAAGTCACCTCCAGGGCAGGGAGTCTATGGTCTGGTATGCTCTGCATGTGTGTTTGTTAAATGAATAAATGAATGTGACCGGATGGAATCAGATCGTCAGGTGAATAAAAGGACAAGTGGAATTCCACTGCACAGCCTCCAACTTGGATGAGTTGTCTGTATACACAATGGAATGTTATTCGTCCACAAAGAAGACGTGTCATTTGCAGGAGAAAGGGTGGAACCTGAGACCATAATGCTAAGTGAAGTAAGATCGTTAAATATTGTGCAGTTTCTCTAGGAAAGAAACAAAAAGAGACTATTGGAGACAGGAAATGTATGAGGGGAGGAGGGACAAGAGAGAGGTGAAGAGGCTGAAAAGGGTCGGGATGTGTTACAAGCCTGCGCTCATTCCCCGGATACCACCATGCTATACAGCAAACACACATAGAATGGGAAGAAAGGCCAGGCTGCCAGTGCGCCCTTCCTCCGCCTTGACTGAAGGCTACTTACTTCCACAACCGCAGCAGACACCGGGCACCCGTGGCTGGGCAGCAGGTGCTGAAGAGGGCTCACGCCTGCTTCCGGGTCCACATCCTGGGGCCAAGGCAAACACTGGCCTGTCAGCTCCAAAGCACCCACTGCAGTGTCATTCCTGCCCAGAGGCTGGGACAAAGCCCCCAGCCCACCTCTTCCTCTCTCAGCCCCTGATTTCCCCAGGAAATGAAATCCTCCTGACTCTTCAGGCCCAGCCCGGATTCTAAGGGACACTGCTAAGCTCACAACACCCAGCTGCCCAGCAAACCTCTCAAAGGCCAGATGCAGGTCGACTCCTCCTCCTGTCCCTATGTCTAAGGACAGTGACAGCCTCTAAAACTAAGTGAGAGAGGTGTGGGATGAAGGCACAAAGCCTGGAAAGATGTGAGGATTCGGAAAATAAGGAGCCAGAACTCAGGCACAATCCTGGATTTAGCCTCAGGGCCCAGCTCCTACACCAGCCCAGAACTTTTAAACAATTCAGAGAGAAACTAAAGGGTCTATTATTTCAAGCTCTGTCCAAAGGAAAAACTAGACTAGGAAATTTACCATTTTAGAAATTCTTCTTGTCCTGCATCCATCCTTTGCCATGTTTGCTAAGCTCCTCAACTCTTCTATGATGGAAATGGCACTTTGATGTCTCTCAAAACACACTGAGAGGCCCTAGGGTGTGCAGGAGGCTCCTCCTGGAGGAGCACTATTCTCCAGAGCTGGGTTCCCTCTCCAATAAAGCCTCCTACCAAGACAGCAGGTGAAGGTGGAAACAGAGACAGAGAAAGAGAGAAAGGGAAGAAAGGAGAAAGGGAGGGAAAGAAAGAAGGGGAGGGGAGGGGAGGGAGAAGAAAGGGAAGGGTAATGGGGAAGGGAAGGGAGAGGAAGTGAAGGGGGAGGATAGCTGGGAGAGGGAAGGAGGGAAGGTGCAAACTGAACTACATCCTATCTGGTGGGCTTCTCTCACATACATTTCCTTTCTTTCACTTTTCATGCCTCTCATCTTGGGAGGGCAGTACCGTTTCTAGGGCATTCTGTGAGAAGCTTCACAACTCTGTATAAGGAACAGAAGCTTCCCCACTGTGCAGCGTCCAGGGACTCTGACGCCTACTGCCACCCCCTTCCCCTCACTCCAGGTCCCACGAGTTTTGGGTTTAACCCTGTCATGTTCCCCAGGAAGAGGTGCCTCTCTAGCGTACATGAGGGTCAGACAAAATCCTTCCTGGCACAATACACACACACTGTCACAGACGCGCTCAACAGAAACATGACATGTCTGCTTTTCATATTCATCAGCTTCTCCACCTAGAATTCCTAATTCTCAGTGTGGGACAATGTTTTCCTATTAAGCATTTTCCCCTAAGCCTCATTACCTCTCTGTGGTAGAAAATCATTGTGGTGCTTTGGCTGCCTTAGCAGGAAAGAAAATTAATTTACAAAAGAGGGAAAAATAATCTCCAAATAACAAATCCTTCCAAACTCAGAACTTGGCACTTCACAATCAAGTCAGCTGAGAAGGGAAACCGTGATTTCTCAACAATTTACAGGAGTAGATGAAAGTGACCCGAAATTAATATACACACAAAACAGTAGAAAAAAGATCCAAAAAACCATGCCACAAAAGGACACTAATGGAGACCATTATTGGATGGCTCTCTCAGGACTGGGAGGGAACAAGAAAAGAGGTGGCGGTGAATGAAATGTAAAACCTAACAGAAACATCTGCACCACCTCTTTCACCACAAATCAACAGCTGCCAGCTACTGCAGGAAACAAGTCCAGCAAGTGCCCTTCTCCTCCTCCGCTCCCAAGCCCCAAGGACTTCAAAGACTGAGAGTATCTCAGAGAGAAAGGGGAAAGCCTCGGAAACTGGCTCATAGTGAATGCTTATCTACAGGAAATACAAATGGCCTTTTTACCAACACTCTATATATGAAAAATAAAATTTTTTAATAAAAGAAATTAGCTCATGAAACATGATGGCTAATCCTTGCTGTGTTTTAGAAAGGTACTCCCAGATCTGATAATATACTACACATGGTTCCTCATCAGCTGTGGCCTTCGGCATACACAGCAAACAGCAGACCCAGGTGACACTCGGCCCTACATGCCATCAGCCCCTCACAAGCCCTCAGCAAGCAGCAAGTGACAGTAATGCATACTGAAGACGTGTGAACTCAAACACTTCCTAACCGTGTGATCTAGAACAAGTCACCCAACACTTCCAACCAGGGTTCCCCACACACTGTCATAGAAGGGGAAGGACGTCATCTGCACAGAATGCCAAGCCCACCCAACACACTCATTAAACTTTTGTTTTCTCCTCTTCTGTTCCATATAAAAGAGACCTAAAGGGTTGGCCTTCCCAGCCCAGTATATGAAATGCAACAACACAGTACCGCAGGGCTGTCCTGATGCTGGACACAGTGTCCCTTCACAGTAACAAGGACCAGCAGATCATTCAGTGATGCCCAGCTGCTGAGGCTGGCAGAAAAGGCTCCTGTTCCCCTGTGAGTGGGCTGGTGCAGGAAGAACTCGGTCACCAGGAGGTTCACCTGCCTGTGCCCCCGCCCCCAGCTCCTGGGGGGAACTGGTCAGCATCCAGATGCAAGAAGCTCAAGCCACGCACATCACTCAAGAGCCCTGAGAAGCCCACAGAGCCCCATCCGGCCAGCGGGGAGGCTGTGTGGAGACAAGCCTGGGTGCAGGGCGTCCTGTGAAAGCCAGACAGGGACAGCAGCAGGGAGGGCCAGCTTCCCCCAGCCAGGAGGGTCTGTGTCACAGCAGGAACAGGAACTCAACCATACTGAAGGTACTGTTCTATGCCACAGTACAGAGCCTCGTGAAGAAAAACTCTTTTCTAGGATCCAGCTTTCAGAACGGTCCCTCTGGACAGAGGCTGTGGAAGCCTGCAGCTGCCCTTTGTCTAGGACTCACTTGTTCACTCAGCCAGGTAGCCAGCAGGTGTCCCCTGGGTGCTCAGGGGACAGCGCAGCTGACCAGACCCTGGTGTGGGACTGCAGTGGGACTCCTCCCTAGGGCCCCCTTGGCTCCCCTAGCTCAGTCTCCTGTGTGCCCCATCCTGGTCCCTTCTACTTTCTCAGAGTGACGAGGACACTAGGGTATGACGTGCCCGGCACGTTCCTGTGCACTGGGGTCACGTCCAGGCAGCCGGCAGGAGGGTCTCAGGTCCCCCAAGTACAGTCCAGAATCCTGGTGCAGTCACTTGGAGTTCGTGGCCCCTCATCAGTTAGCCTCTTTCTTCCAACACCAGTTACACCCATGTTGATTACCCACGTTACCCAAATGTGCACCACTATTTCAGTACCAACTGAAACAATTTCTTGGAATCAGACTAAGCTTCGGCTCCTGCTCCTGGTGAGGTCTGGGCTCCGGATACCCACAGCAAGTCTGTCACACTGGGGCCCAGTGAACATTGACTTCTCAGGTGGCTGTGTCGGGTCCCTCCCTGAACAGTCCTGATCCCAACAAGTTCTCGCACACAAAAGCTCGACTCTGCCCTAGAAACTCATGTGCTGTTGGCACTTGAAGTCCACAGGTTACTTCAAACCTCTAAGAGATCAGTTTCATAAATGTCCTATCTCCCTAGATGCACAGGATTTCTCGTCTCTGATGGGGGCAGGTGGGAATGAAGGCAACAGCACTGTCACCAAGGGAGCACACGGGCCTGCTTGGACTCAAGCGTGGCACCTGATGCCACCAAGCTGCCCAGACCTTCAGGAAGAGGCCCCTTCATGGCTCAGCACTCAGCAAATCTAAATCCAAAGAGATCCACGAGCCCTCGTGACAGACCCTTCCCTCTCTCGGGGATAGGACAGCACAGGGGAGCAAGGGGAAGCCTCAAGCCTGAAACAGGGCCAGGAAGTTACCACCCCCACTGGGTTCTTTGGTGCAAGCCACCGGAACTGATTCTAATTACCGCTGGAGAATAATTGGGAGGAATTTGAGAACTCACAGAATCACTGCCAAAGGCTGGAGAATGAAGCTGGGATAGGAGGCAGCTCTAGGGTTTGGAAAACAAACGAAAAATAAAAATAATCATTTGGAACAAGAAGACTGTGGCCAGAGTTTCCTCCAGCTCCCTGTGAATGAATTCTCTGGGTCTCCTACTTTTAAAGCCCATAGAAAGCATTTGATTGGCCAGGTTGGGAATGGCTCCCTCTTTTGCCTTAGACGAAATCACTCCCCCAGGCTGCACACAGGAGCAAGGGATCTTCCCTAAGGGACACCAGCCAGCCAGGGCAGAGAAAGGGTGGTCATGCTCCCCGGGGGGGATGAGGATCAGAGCCTCTTGACACAAAGACCTCCTGCCAGGATGACACCCACCTGGAAGACCTGGTTCCAGGCCTGGTTGGTGTGGCAGCACCCCAAGGTCACCAAGCAGGCTGCACACCCACCCTGAAGGGCAGCCACCTTCTCCAGTGCTGAGAGGATGTGTGTGAAGGAGGAAGTAAGGGTAGGGGTGTATCTTTCTCATCTGGCTCCTCAAGAACAATCTGCCCCTCAGATGCAGGCTCTGCAAACCTGCCTACCCCTGGGACACACCAGCCAAAGCAGGGGTGTCATGATTTAGATACAGAGTATCCCCCAATACACTCATGCGCTCAGAAATGAGGTTTTGGAAGGTAACTGGATCATGGGGTGCTTTGCTGATCAGCATCCACAGATGAGTTCAGCATCTGAGGGTACTGTTCAGAGCCAGGTCCCTGGGGGAGTGACCTCCAAAGTAGGTCTCCCAGGTCCTCCAGCTTCCCGCTGCCTTCATGGAGCATCTGTCCTCTGCCAGGCCCACACACCATGCTACTACTCATTGGCAGCAGCCCCCAGGCATGGACAGAGACCTCTGAAACTGTCGGTGTTAGGTACTGCGCCTCACAAGTGAGAAAGTGGCTAAGACAAGAGCTATTCTTCCAGCCCAAGAGAATGGAGCATGTCAAATGATTCCCAAAGGGGCTCAGAAAATCTCCTGCAAGTCAGGGTACCGAAGGCCAAACCTAACAAGCGGTTAGAAAAGCCAACACTGACCACGTGACAATCATCCCAGGCCCATTCTGGACCTCATGTGGGGCCACTGTGGACACAACTGCACCTCCCCGGGTGACGTCATGGGTGATGGTTTCTCTCCCCAGACAGAGACCCCAGCAGGCCCCCTTGGACTCTGAACTCAAGTGAGTACACTAAACAATACCACACCTGTTTTGTCTCTAGAGGCCCCTGATGTCACCTGTGATCACCATGTGTCCACTAGACTGGCCAGGAAGTACACAGACCCACATGTGTCTGTGAGTGTGTCCCTGGGAAGCTACACTTGCATCACCAGGCTGCATACACTGGGTGCCTCCCCATGGTGGGTGGGCTGTGTGCACTCAGCGGAAGCCAGGAAAGAGCAGAGGAGAGGGAAGGAGTTTCAGTTGTTTGACAGCTTCTGCTGAGATCTTGGTCTTCTTCAGCCTTTGAACTTGAACTAAAGCACCGACTCTTTCAGATGAGAACTTACACCATTGACTCTTCTTGTTGATGACCGGATGAGGGGACCTGTTGACTACTATGATTTAATAAGCCAATTGCTTGTAACAAAATCTCTTTGCTATTGTCCGCTTCTCTAGAGAGCCCTGACTGATACAGCACTCTAGCCATACCCCTCCCCAATCCTGCCCACTAGACCTTGGGAAATCCTAGGTCCTCTGGAAAATAAAGGGAGTAAGACATAGCTTGACAGAGGCTCTGCATGTTGTGCGTAGCGCTTTGCCACCATGTCTTGGAGCTGAGCAGGGCACTAGGCAGCCAGTGTTCCAGTCAGGAGGCAGCACGTCCCTCCCATCCTGGAGCGACCCCAGGCCCTGCCACTCCATCTCTGTCCCATCCCCACCCAGGCAGCCAGAGATGAATGCGCTTCTTATCATCACTGTACATCAATTCAATCTATTCTAGGCTCTTGTACATGCGATCACACATAATGTACTCTGCTTCCGGCTCCTGTGCTCCCTAGAATGTTTTTGTGACCCGACTCTGTCCTGTGTACCAACAGGTTGTTTTCTCATTACTCTGTGCTTTTCTATTACCTGAGTAAATCAGTTTGTTTAGCCACCTGTTGATGGGCATTGGGAGCATTTCCCGTCTTCTACTACGATGATGAAATCTACGCACAACATTCTTTGTCACTTCTTGGTACAAATGTGTATTTTCATTTCTCCTGGGTAAATGTTTAAGAGCAAGAGAGCAGGGTCACAAGGTCTGTTTATACTAAGACACACATCATCCTCTAAAGTGGTTGTCCGCTTTGCACATACATCAGCAAGGGTTTAATGTTGATCTGCCGCACAGGCAGGTGGAGAGGTGTCCAGATGCGGCCTGCAGGCTGGGAAAGCAAGGAGGGCTTTCCTTCCTTGTTCAGCACTGTTGTCACTGCTCAGCAGGCCTTTCTGGCCAGATCAGACCCTGCTCTCTGAGAAAGCCTTCCCCAGCTGCCAGTGGGTGTATGGAGCCTGGTCCTGTTTAACCACTTCTATCACCACAAAGCCTCACTGAATTGAAGCCTCCTTTCCATCCTTGAGGGCACAGCTCTGAGCACTGACTTTTCTCAGGAAAAAAACAACCTTTCTTCAGTCTTTTTAGAAGAACTTCTAAGACCGATGTGGGTGGTGGGGTAAGGCAGAGGGACTTCTGCAGACCCACTACCAACCCTGCTTTCACCCCAAGAACGCGAGCGGGAGGCTGCCCTGGTGGACTCTTTCTGCACATACCCTGATGAATAGCTCTGTGATGCCCTGGTCCTGCAGCAAAGGACCCCAGGGCTGGATTCCATGAGTCTCAGAAATGACCTCACCTTAGATGAGTGGCAGGACCATTCTAAGCCCAGATTTTGTCCTCTGGACTAAAGAGAGAGGTTCTAACACATCCACAGCACCACTGCTGGTAGAATGAGATCATGCATCTGAAGATGTCCTGACCACATGGAATTGCTCCCCAAATGGAAGCTGCCATTATTATGCATCTCTGGGTTCTTCTCACACAGCACCAGACTCATTAGCTTTACTGAACAAGGCTTCATGCACCTGCCAGCCTGGAGGCTACAAGCAGACTCCCCGTGACACTCAGCAGTGACCCTGAATGGCGAGCTCAGAGAAGCCAGACTAGCTGCAGGGCATCCCACCACATGGCCCAAGGCAAGAAGGGTCTCATGGCCTAGGACCCCTGGACCACACCATCTGTCCTGGCCTTCCTTCTTCGCTTCCTCCATTCCTCCCACCAGGGGTCCTCAGCATTTCCAGATCCACCTCTGTTGCTGTACACTGCTCAGCATCTGGTGGCTGAACCTGAGTCACTGTCCTGACAGCCCCTCCCAGTTTCCGCTTTGCTCTCCACTGAAGGACACAGCCTGAAGCTAAGGCAGAGGGCCCGGTGGCACTGCCACATACCTAGCAAATGTTCAAGTTGAAAATCATGCCAAGAAGTTACATCCCCCTCAGCTCTCTCAGCTCCCAATGGGGACAGAAGGAAGACACTCCACTAGTGTTGTGTCCAGCACAACCCAGACATCTAAGCTCCTGGAGAGCTTGCCGAGAGCACTTGGAATGCAAAAGGTGGCTCTGGAGAAAATCGTGTGTGTACAGGGCCACCTTTGCTCCAGGGAGCCTGAGTGTCTGAAACATAAGGCAGGGCTCTTCCAACATCCTGGCAGCTCAGGCTGCAGAGCCTGTCCCAGGACATCAGCCACAGCAAGCGGGCATGGATATTCTGCTTGAGTACCCTCTCTGCAGCCCATGTCACTCGTGGCCAGGTCCTGGGAGAGGGGTAGGAATCTCACACGAGCCAAGTAACCAAGCAGCACAAGGCTAGGGATACACACACCTGAGGGAGCAGTCTTGTCACACTGGTATCCTGAGTTTGGAGGGCAGGGAGAGGCTCCTTACCATATGAATTTGTGAACTGGCGTGTTGTGAATTTCAACATGCTGTCTCTTGGGTGATGAATGAGCACAGTCCTCTAAAGGTTGTGCCATTTTGCACATACACCATGATGAACACTGTTTGCAGACTCTGATTCTTTCGGGTCAAGGGATCCTACTCAGAAGTTGGAAGTTACCGAGCTGGAAAGGGACTTAGAGATGATGGAAACAGCTCCAGATTCAGTCTCCCCTCTTACACCTGCAAAGGTGATGGTCTTCACAGCTATCTGGGTAGAGAAACTAGTTTGTAGTTTGGTGCTTGGGAGAAGGCGGTGGTATGATTATATCTACAACGGCCAAGGTATGACCTAGAGAGATGGCCTGGAGGAGCCCACAGAAACACAAAAGCGCGGAGTAAACTTACAGATTGGGAGCTGCTCTAGAAATAGGATTAGGAGCAATAAGAGCAGAGAATGGGGAGTCGTCCACCAGGGACCTGATGCCAGGCATTAAATCACTAGAAGAGTTTGCAGCCTGGGGCCCCTTACAGGGGATGAAGCCCTTTGGCAGGTGTTTGAGCAGGTGCATGGCTTGTTCAGTGAAAGTCAGAGAAGGTCATGCTGGCAGCTCTGTGGGGGACACATGAGAAGGCGAGGGAGACAAGGGATGTGAGGACTATGGTCCTGACTTGGCAGAGTGGTGCCAGCTGCTAGCTAGGAAAGAGAAGGAGGAAAGGAAGGGAAAACAAAATCAGGAGTGGAATCCAAGGGACAGGGCCAGTCGCATGTGAAGGGAAGTCTGAAGATTTTTTTTTCAGTACCAGTGACTGAACCCAGGGCCTTTGCACTGAGCTACTTCCTTAATCCCCTTTCTAATTTTTAATTCTGAGATAGAGTCTCAACAAGTTACTAAGTTACCTAGGCTGTGTTTCAATGTGAGTTCCTTCTGCCCCAGCCTCCCGCACGCACCTCCCACATACAGTTCAGAAGGATCATTTCAAGTTTCAAAGAATGATAGCACTTGGTTCTCGTGAGAAAGCTGTGGTCTCTGGGCTTCAGCTGACTTGACCAACATGTCCCGAAGTCTGTAGGATAGTCTCAGTGGGGGAGCCAGGAGAGGAGAAGGACCTTCTGCTCATCCCTCAGGCTCCTGGCCAGGCTGGACACATCTTCGGGCTTCCACAGACCCTGCCTTTAAGGTCAATGGAAGCCCAAGAGCATCATTTTAAGTTATCAGCTTTACACCTGTCCTTCCCTGCCAATGTGGGTACCCTAAGCACAGGAACCACGTCTTCCTCGTCGTGGTGTGTCTGGCTAGTCCAGAGCAGGGATTTCATATTTTGGGTTGAACTGAAGGCACAAATGGCGTTTGCAGGAAAGGGAACCGGCAGTCTGGTACCAAGTACCCCATCAGTCTCTCCTCATTCAGCACCTCCCAACCCCTGAGTAAGATGCCTTTGCCACAGAGGGCTCAGAGTGCACAGACATGGACGGTGTGCCTTGTACCTGGGACCAGCGTGCTGAAAGCAGCGCTGTGGAGCCACCCTGTCATCAGGGCCTAACACTGGTGTGCGTGGCTGTGCACGCTATGGGAGGCAGACCCAGCCTAAGGTACCTCAGGCAGTGCCTTTGGAGGCTGCATATCCTCCTGGTGCTATTTCACACCCTCCTTTTCCTGGCTCCATGGAATAAGCAGATTCACTCCTTCTACCATGCTATATGTACTACTTTGGAGCTGAGCAGCCCCAGCCAGAACCCTTAGAAACTGAACAAAATACGGTTTTCCTTCAGGCCATGGGTGTCAGGTACTTCATCCCCTAAGAGGAAAGCTGAGCAGCACAACCCTCACTCGCAGGGTGCTGTCTTTACTCAACTAGGTAACAGGTTGCTCTGAAAAAACCCGAACTCAGGTCACTTACTAAAAGCATTATTCAGCCAGTCTTTTAGCTTCGTATGTGTCCCAAGCTATGATACCAGTGGGGCAAGCAACAGTCTGGCTGAAAACTTAAAAAGAAGATAGAGAGAACAAGACATTCACAGGGACCTTTGAAACTCTCCGACATATCTCTAAAGGCTACATGGATCTGCATGATTCATGCATGCCTGGAAAAGCTGAGAAACCCAACAGTGTCCCTTGGGCTAATCATGGAGTCAACATGAGCAGTAAATAGAGGCTAACAGTATCATAAGCTGCTTGTACATCAAAAGTGTATGCTAGTGCACATGAACCCTTTAAGAAAGGGGGAGCCCTATTAGCTAAAGGTGCTTACATAGTAGCCAAATAGTCATTATCCACCTACTAAGCAAACTGAGCAGAAACCTCGATGGGCCCACACTATGTAGAAGACAGACTTCAGAAAACCAAAAGAGCAAGAGGCTATGTATATAGGAAATGTCTAAATACAACAACAAGAACAAGAACACACAGAGCAATACACCTGGGGAGCAGGGAGGTCTGATTTCCAGAGTTATCTTATTAAATTACCTCAAACATCAAAACTTATGCCATGTTCACAGAATGAAAAAAATGAATTTAACAGAAACTATTCCTGAGAAGGGACCAGATGCTGGAATTAGCAAAGACTTTAAGTCAGCTTCTGTAAATATTTTCCAAGAACTAAAGGAAATTGTGTTTAAAGAATTACAGGGCGGCAGTAGTAACTCATCAAAAGGAGAGTTTCAACAGAAGGATAGTAATTTATAAATTGTAAGAACCAAATACAATTCTGGAGATAAAAGCATCAAAGCTAATGTGGAAGTTGTCTAGAGAAGCTGAGCAGAAGACAGGAACTTAAGAATGAATTCATGAACTTGAACATAGATCAAGTGAGAGGACACCCTAATAAATCAGATGAATAGGGAAAAATGAGCAGATTCTCAGAACCCTTCAGGATACCACCAAGCCCTGTGACACAGTATCATGGAATCTCAGAAGGAAAAGACAGCAGAAAGGAAAAGAAAGAGTATATGAACAAATCATGTTGAAAACCTTCCCATAGGTGATAACCACTGCTAATCTACACATTTTTGAAGTTTAATAAAAGTCAAGTATGATAAGCTGGCACTTAGACATACTGCAAAATCTAAGACAGAGAGGGATTTTTGATAGCACCAAGAGAAAAACTGTTTGTCACAGACCAGGGATAAGATTGTCATCTGACATTTGATCAGAAACGATGGAGACAGAAGGCAATAGATGACATATTCAAAGTGCTGAAAGTAAAGGACTGCAAACCAAGAATTGTATGCTCACCAAAACTATCATCCAAAATAGAAGGAAAAATTAAGATATTCACAGATAAACAAAAATGAAGAATATATGTTAGCAGATCTTCCCTACAAAAGATATGAAAAAAGGAGTCCATATATGTTTGTATGTGTATGTACCACTGAATTCACATGAAAAAAAGTGTTTTAGCCGGGCGTGTGGCTCATGCCTGTAATCCCAGCACTCTGGAGGTAGAGACAGGAGCATTGCTGAGTTTGAGGCTTGCCTGGGCTCCATAGTGAGCTCAGAGCCAGCCTGAACTACAAAGCGAGACCCTGTCTCAAAAAAAAACAGTGTTTTAACAAAAGCAACAACATAGGTTAATATAAATGTAAATTTGTATAACTGTCCTATTTGATCAAAGCATAATTGCAGAACACAATACAGTACTAATAAAACTATGTTGATGTGTATAAATATGTATTTGTATGGTAATGATGGTATGAAGATCAAAAAGGAAACAGCTTTACTGGGACAAAGTTTTGTAAGATATTAAATTTTACTAATTATTTTTAATTTGAAATGGTTTGTTTTAAGGAGCTAACTCCAACTCTCAAGGAAACCACTACAAAAATAGCTCAAAAAATACATAGTAAAATAAACATCTAGGGAATTAAAGCATTACAGTCAAAAACATCTATAAATAGAAAGTAAGTCAGCAATGAAAGAATAAACACATAGGGTATATAGAAAATGAATGGCAAAATGGAAAACAGAAATTCTATCATTATATTAATACTATTTTCCAGTAGTTACATTAAATGTGAATAGATTAAAGCCCCCAGTCAAAAGGCAGAGATTGGCAGGAAGAATTTTTGTAAAGATCTAACTTGAGGATTGCCATGATTTCAAGGCTAGCCTGAACTATACGGTGAGTTCAGGGCCAGTCTGAACTACAAAGTGAGAACCTGTCTCAAAAAAAAGAAATCTAGGGGATTAAAAAGTCTACTGAAAGAAGAGGCAACAAAAATGACCCAAGAAACCTAGAATAGCAAAAGCAATTCTAAGCAACCATGAAATGGCAGGGGGTATTACAATCCCCAATTTAAAACTCTACTATAAAGCCGCTGTGATAAAAACTGCATGGTACTGGCAAAGTAACAGACCCGAGGACCAGTGGAATAGATTAGAAGACCCAGAAACAACTCCAGATACACTAAGCCACCTTATCTTTGACAAAGGAGCCAAACATCCCCAATGGAAGAAAGACAGCCTCT